>JAASFV010000522.1:0-19979 GCA_023334015.1 Globisporangium paddicum
ACGTGCGGGAACACGAGCTTGATCACGTCCGCCTCGCTGCGCTGGAACGACACAGGGAAGACCGCGATCTCGCGCTCGTCCCGGCGCAGCGGCAGCTCCTGGAAGAGCGGTGCGAGCAGCTCGATCGTCAGAATGTACGGCTCTGCATCTGCTAGCGAAGGAGACGACAGCTCGTCGTCGAGCGTCAGGTCAATCACCATGTGCACTCAAATTGCAAATGCGAGGCACTTTTCCTATGTATTTTTTCGAATTTTGGAAAACAAGTACCGGAAGAAATACCTCAAATAACCGGTAGAAGCAAATCAAAATTCAAATTCCAAGCTTCGATTTAGTGAATTCTCACACATCCTGACAGGAGAGAGCTCCTCCCAGGCGCCTGCGAACACAAACCCAAGTTGACGAGCTCCCGCATTCCAGTCTACCATCAGTGACACCCACAGGGACGCGGATTGCATCCACTCCACACGCTTCTGGATGTGGATGCGCAGCTGACAGCCTCAGCGCCGTCGTTCCTCGATGCCACGCGGCATGCACCTAGGTTTGCCGACTTGGACCTGGACGCGCTTGAAAACTACTTCCGTGTGGTCGTGTACTACCACGTGCGCGTACTCACGCAATAGCACATGACCGTCACGAGTCTGAACGAAGAGCGAGTCAAGCCTCAGTGGTTGCTGGCGTTCGAGAAGGGATGTAAACCCATTCTCTTTGACCAGGCGATCGAAGTCTATGAAATACTGCAGTACGCGAGCGTCACTATCGTCGTCCTTCATGTTCATTTTTAGTCGCTCTTTGAAGAAGAGCGCGACGTCGGGACATGAGCGTTCTTGAGGCTGGCGCAGCGCTGCTTGATGGCGGCAACAATGTCTGCGTCAGTGATGTCGACCACCGGTTTCTTCAACACGTAGCGAGCCACTGCGGTGAGAATCTCCGCCAACAGACTTCTCTTGGCGCTGACAGCGATGCCCTGGAGTCCTCGCCTGTCGCGGTGCAACGCTTGGCGATCCGTGCCACGTAGTGCTCGCGGTCGGTTGACGAGAGCTGCTTGGTTCCATGACAACAGCTTCGGCGCAGTGATGAACTCGTGCAACGGCTGCGGGACGGTCATGCCCGTGCCGCCGTCACTTCCGACGCGGTAACGGCCGGAGATCAGCGGCCTGGCGCCGTCGGGTGCAGTCGCAGGCTGAGACTCTCAGCGTCTCCCACATAAACTCAGTTGCGGGGAAATCTATTAAATCAGAGTTTAAGATACGAAACCTTCAATCGGTTTTAATGGAAAGTTGAGTTGGTTTCAGCAGTTTTTGGTAACAAAGCGTTTTGTAAAGATAATAAATGTTTGTTTTGAACAAATAATTTATAGTTGGGCTAAATCGGTTTCTACTGGTACAAAATGGTACGTTAAAAACGATATTTTACAAATACTTTCTGTACATAGCTTTCTTTGTGTTTGTGAGCACTTCGGATATCCATAGTGAAGGCAAGTTTCACTCCGAAAAAAAAAGCGCTCGCTATATTAACAGAGCAGCACATCGGAAGAAGCGGACGACGATGCTCGTGACGTTCGTGATCGACACGAGCGCGTCCATGAACCAGAGCACGAGCTCGGGCATGACTCTGCTCGACTACGCCAAGTCGGCGGTTGAGCGCTTCGTGAAGCGCGTGCGCGACCCGAGCCGCCGCTATCAGCACCACTTCATGCTCATCTCGTGCGGCGCCGACAACGCGACCGCCAACCGCGCCAGCGCTCTCAGCAGTGGATCGGAGGCCAACAGCAGCGCACCACCCTGGAATGGCCGCGTGCGCGTGGGCTGGGACCAGTCGACGAACAAGGACGCGTTCCTGTGCGAACTCAAGAACCTGCGCGCGACGGATCTGAGCGACGTGGGCTCGGCGCTTAAGCAGGCCTTCGAGCTCATGAACCAGATCCGCCTGCAATTCAACTGGGACAACTACGCGCTCGGCCGCACGCCTTGGAACACGAACGTAGCCGTGTGTATCCTCGTCACGGACGCCACCGTGCTCTCCATGGTGGACGGCATGGTCCAGGACACGCTCACGATCGCGCCGTCGAGCGCCGTTGGCGCCGAGCTCACGCACGAGCCCTACCGCTGGGACCAGGTACTGTGGATTGTTGCTCTCTATTGTGTATGAGCTGTGTTTATTTACGTAGTTGGTGTATGCTTGTTTATGGTATCGTTCTAGCGGCTCTTCACGATCGCGCTCAAGCTCTCAGCGACTATGGGCGGCGTGAAAAGCCAGTCGACGGTGCCCAACGACTTCATGGCGCTCAGCGAAGCCACGGGTGGCATGCTCTATCTACCCACGTCCAAAACCGCAGTGGAGCAAAGGTATTGTGCCTTGATCACCAGTAGCCTCCTGTAAATCTTATGACTCACAGTACATTGTTTGTTAGCATCGACCAAATCATCCTGAAGCTCAAGGCCGGCGCGGTCGTCAAGCTTAAATGCGACGCGCCAGAAAGCGACGTCGAGGCGGCGACAACGCGCAACGTCATTAGTCCGATCCCGAACGGTAAGGAGTATTGCTGGCCCGTGGCCGAGGCCTTCTGGCTCGACCGTAACACGGTCTCGCTCCCATCACGAGACGCTCACCCCGTGCTTATCTATCGACGCACGGTGGAGACGGCAATCGAGGCTGCGACGAACCACATGCTGCTAGACACGCTCAAGTTCCCCGCGGATGGCTACATGCTCGAGACAGCACTGAGTCCCGCGCCGCCACGAGGCCAGCGCTGGCTCGTGTATGTCCAGGGCAGCAAGGACGACGGCCGCCTGGGCGACCCTATTGGCTTTTTAAGAGCAACGCCGTCCGCCGGATCGACGCCCAACACCATGCTCGTTCTGCTGCCGTACAACTTCCCCGCGCTCTTCACGCTGCTCGTCGAGGCTGCGCGCGTATTCCAGGCGAGTGGACAGAGCATCAACTCAGCGTCGGGCACGTGGATGTTCCAGGCCAAGGCCATGCCGTCGTCCTGGCGAGAACTTTTCACGTCGTACATTAGCGGCTGCCCCATTTACTACTATGCGCCGCTGAAGAAAGTGCTGCGCAAGTACAATTTGCACGACATGGTGCCCGACGTCCAGGACTTGGGCCGCAGCTACCAGATCTCCAACTACCTCAACCGGCTGCGAGACCAGTCGATCGCGGAGAGCGAGAGCAACAACAAACTGTATGCGCGACCAGTTCCGCAGGCTGGAGCGAAGAACAGCGGTGTTCCTGAGGTTTCTCCGTCCGCATCGCCACTGGCGACCCGAGACAACGATTTCTCGCTCGATACGGTCGTAAACATGTCGCTACACGACCTGTTGAAGGCCCACCACAAGAGCAAACGATCATTCTTCGACAAGCCATTCCGCAATGCACTGCAGCTGCCGCTGCCACGCGTCTTAACGAGCAAGGCAGGAGAAAAAGGAGCACCGTCGAGTCTGAGACTGGCACCGAGTTTCCGAGCCGCGGAGGAGGACGAGAAGCATCGCCAGCCGATTGATGTCATGAGCGACTACGAGTCTCGCCTGATCAAGAAGGAGGCGCTACGGAACCCTCTGGGCGACCCCGAGCCGGACGAGGATACGCCAGCGGGAATTCGGAGACGCCAGTTGTGTTTCAACCTCGGAAATCCTTACAAGAAGAACGCGACCAAGGTGAGACTGTAGATTTCCTGTCGATCTGTCGTGAAGCTTTCTTGTTATCTAACTTGCCGCTGTCTTGTTTTGTGTAGCAACAGGTCAGCAACGTCTATCAGGGCGAAGCTGCCGACGAAGCTGCAACATTGGGCGGACAGTCGCCAAAGCGTCAACGCACGAGGAAGCGCTCGTCGCAGCTGAAGCGCGAAAAGAAGCAAGCGAAGCGGTCGCACCGCCCGCCCAGCTCTCCGTCGTTCGCATCGTCTCCTGGGTCACCGTCTCGTCCTTCAACGTCGCTGTCGAGTGGATCGCCAGTCACGTCGTCCCCTGGTATGAGCGAGAGCGGCGAGTCTCTCGTGTCTGTGTCTACTGTGGGCTCCAACTACTCGGTCAAGGCTGAGACCGCGCAGATGCTTGGGATCCCACTGCATGATGGGAACTTTGTCGAAGAGGGACAAGACAAGAGCTTCGTGCGCTCCGTGTATGGCGTCCTCGTGGAGAACTGGGAGTCCTGGAGCACGATTCTGCGGCTGATCAAGGCGCGCACCATCACGCAGCAGGTACGTTAACGTTACTTATATCCTATAGCAGATTGTGAATCCTGTCGGCTTACAGCTTCGTATTGTACAGGAACAAGAGTTTATCATGAGTGCGCTCCGGTCGATCCGAGGCGGCGAGGTGGTCGTGCGCACATACATTCAGCAGGCCATCCAGCATTCCAAGCAGTTCAAGAAGACGGCTCTGGTGGCGCAGATGCAGCAGCTGCAAGAGGAGATCGCACCAGAGGCAGCAGCAAAGGATGGCATCGAGTACAGCAGCATGCTCGTGGATCAAGAAGCGACTCGGAGCTAGTTGGCTCACATTGATGATGACGATGATGATTGTGCAAATTACAAGTTTACATTGTCATGTGAGGTTGTTGGGGCCTTTTGGAGAGTTTGGCTGATGACTTTACTGTGCCTCCAGGCTCTTCTTGACATCATGAAAGGTCGCGAAAACGACGCGAGTGCCAGGACGACTGAAACGACCCTGCGCCGCCCAGCATACAACAGCGCAGGTAGCAGCAAACCGCGTCATCCAGGAGCTCCGTCTCCACTGCGTCCACGTTGAGGCCGATGAGCAAGCGCGCACCGAAAGGCGTACGTTGGCGTTATGCAACGACCTACTCGAAGGCTGACTGACCCACCTATGTTGATACTATTCCATGCGTGTGTCTATTTAGACTGGCAACGCGGCGTCGCTGAACTTTGTCCTGCATGAGCTCGACAAGTACGACCAAAATGAGACCATCAGCAACGTGGCAGCAATCAGCGGCATCGTTGGGGGCAATCATAAGAGCGCGATCGATTTAAAGGTCCTACGTGGCAGCAAACCTGTCACGAGCAAATCTGGCAAGACTGGAGCTGTATCGTCCACAAATTTAAAGAAAGCAGTGAGCGGCAAAGGCGTACCAGCGAGTCCTCTAAAGAAAGGACCGAGTGGCAGTGGCGTTGGTATGGCATCATGGCTCGAGAGCCGCGTGCCACACGACAGAGTCGGGTTTCCAGGCATTGAGCCGACGTACCTCGGAGCTGAAGCGAACCCCACTGGTGGGAGTCCCTGCGTCACGGAAAGCTTCCTCCCGCTCTGGTGCTTTCTCGACGTGGAGCAGCAACTCATAGACGAGCCTCGGGAATGGCTTAAGCGCGGTCCGATCAAAGCTGTTGCTCTGCCTATTGACGAAGAGACTGGAGCGACTGGGAACTGGTCGGGCTGCATGGTGATCGCGTTCGACGTGCGTCTGGACAGATACATTGTGTCTTGGTCGGCTGGTAAGCGCGTGGGCTCCCCTGTTGTACACCGCAGCATGATTTGCTTTGAGCAAGACGACAAGGAGGACTTTGCTGCGCGGCTGCATCAGGCGATTGCGAGACGAGACCACGCCGAAGCGCTCCTGCGAGAGTCACTGTATGTGGAGAGCATGCCGCTGAGCTTTGAGATCCAGCTGGACTCGGACACTATCAGCAACATCTTGGGTCTCGCACTGTCGTCCTCGTCCATCCCTCCGAACGCAGGCACGTCGTCGCTGCTAGAAGAGGTCAACAATGCATACATGCACACGATGAACAAACTCATCTTCGACGCGAACGTGGACGACCTGGAGCTCGAGTTTCCAGATCTGAGGCTGCCCAAGAGAGAGTTGCCGCCCCCACCACCGCAGTGTGGAGTCGTCGCGATTGCCAGGTACGACTACAACCACCGGTTTCTCAGCATCTCGAACGACAAGTTCGTTAACCTGCACTTCGCAGTGAGCGCGCTGCTGGATGTGCGCAAGAGTTGCGTGGAGATCGAGACCCAGCGGTTCCTGCTGGACCAGCAACCCACAGAGATTAGCTTTGGCGACGTGCGCGCGACGCCCAAGAGCATCACGCTGGGCGAGTTCAGCTCCATTCATGCACAGATGAGCCACGCAGCACTGCGGTCGATGCGCGACAACTGGATGCGACTGGCCGCGAAACGCATCCAATTTCATTTTGGCCTGGCGCAGCACCCGCTGTACAACATTACTGAGTCGAACCGACTACGGTACCTGGAGACACACACCCGGACTTTCCTGCAGCGCGTCAACTATATGGTCGAGGACACACTGCGCTTCCTCATTCACCAGAACTTCACGGGGTACATGACTCTGATCCAGAACATGGCAGGGTTCAACGTCGAGGTGCAAAGTCCCCGCGACGTACGAGTCTCACCACTTCAGCAACATGATCTTGGGTCTCAGTTCTCGCCAGCTGAAGAGTTGGACGAATCCCACTTCATCCCCACGCACCAGCCCATGTTCCGCCTCGAGCTCTTGATCTCGCCTGAAAAGCGGCTGCTGAACCAGGATCAAGTGGTTCAGCGCGCAGTAGAGATCCGCGAGTGGTGTTTGGCGAATGCTCAAGACCGACAGGCGCAGTGCCCCCTTGAGCCGATTTCCATCGAAGAAGGGTACCGATTCGAGTACGCGACAAGTCCCGCGGACTTCCAGGAGGCCATCATCTCGCAGTTTGACGTAGCGCTGCAGCGACTGCGGTCGCTGGAACTTGTTGAGAGGCTCGTGATGGACCGCATCTTCTGGCCCAATCAAGACTGCATCGCGTGTCTCGAAACCAGCGCTGAGGTGGTCGCTGAGCTGCGTCAGAATGTCGGCGATGCAGTCGCCAGGGCCACAGACCCGCTCATCGCGTACCATGCGCAGTTCGACAGCTACATCTCGCTGCTGAATATGAACGTTGACGAATATTTAAAGACGATCATCAAGTTCCAGCCGACCGCAGGATCGGCCTCGACGCCTCGTGAAGACGGTGGAGACGACAAGGAGCTACCCCCTCTTGTGCCTCCAGTTGAGCTCAACGAGCTCCGACGTCTGCTCAACTACCATCGTGACCAGGAGGCCAAGATTCTGGCTACGATCCCATCACGGGCAGTGAACTTGGGGCTGTTCCTGGTCGACCTGACGAACATCCGCTTCACGCTGGCGAAGAAGCACCACGACAGCTTCACGAAGTTGCTGGAGGCCCAAGTGGCGCACTGTTTCCAGGTCGCAGCACGGATCATGACCAAGTTTGAGGAGATCAACACGAACCTCGCGGCGACACCCAAGGACATTGAGGGGCTTACAGCACTACAAGAGTACATCACGGGTATCCCAGCGCTCATGCAGCCGCTGCAGGACGAGATCGCACAGATGATGAAGGACAATGGGCTAATAGAGGAGTTCCACCACTACGTGAGCGATGAGCACCTCCGGCTCACGTGGAATGTGCAGGGCTGGCCGACCAAGATCACGGCGCAGAGCTCACGCTTTAAGTGGGCTCTAGAGGAGCGCAAGGGCAAGTTTGCCAAGCAGATGGAGTCGGAGCAGGAGCGCTTCGACAAGACGCTCACGACGCTCTTGGAGGAGATTGAGAGCTTCTCACGGTACGATAACCTGGCGTTCGTGGACGATGTCGCACACCACGCGATGACAGTGCAGAAGAAGCTCGAGCAGGCCCAGCAGGACGCGATGCTCTTCAACAGCCGCGAGACGCTCTTCGGGAAGGATGTGACGTCCTATGACATGCTCTCGCTCGCCAAGAAGAACTTTGAGCCCTACAATCAGCTCTGGGCGACATCGTTCAACTGGATCCAAAGCCGCAAGAGCTGGATCCAGGGCAGCTTCACGGACATCAACGCCGAGGACGTGGAGAAATTGGTCGAGACGTACAGCACGGCGATCCAAAAGGCGTTCAAGTTCTTCAGCAACAATGGCAACGAGGCGTGTACGAAGATCGCCGAGACAGTGAAGGAGCAGATCTTGGTCTTCAAGCCGTACGTCCCGCTCATCGTGGCACTGCGGAACCCCGGCATGCGCCAGCGCCACTGGACCGAGCTGAGCAAGAACATTGGCTTTGAGCTCGAGATTGACGAGAGCTTCACGCTCACCAACATTTTCCAGCTCAACCTCCTTGACCGTATCGACGACATTGTCAAGATCGCCGAGGCCGCCGGCAAGGAATACCAGGTCGAGCAGGCGCTGAGCGTGATGAAAGCCATGTGGGAGAAGATCGACCTTCAGATCATCGCGTACCGAGAAACCGGGACGTACGTGATCAAGGGCGTGGACGAGATCCAGATCGTTCTCGACGAGCACGTGACGATGACCCAGGCCATGATGTTCTCGTCATTTAAAGGGCCCTTTGAAGAGGAGATCACAGAGTGGAACGCGACGCTACAGATGGTATCCGAGGTGCTCGAGGAGTGGCTCGCCGTGCAGCGCAATTGGCTCTATCTGCAGCCGATCTTCGAGTCACCCGACATCAACAAGCAGCTCCCCGCCGAGGGCAAGCGCTTCGCATCTGTGGACAAGAATTGGAGGCAGACCCTGGCCGCAGCCAAGGCCAAGCCAAAGTGCGTCGAGTTCTGCAAGAACAGCAAGCTGCTCGAGAAGTTTCGCGAGTCCAACTACTTTCTTGAGATGGTGCAGAAAGGGCTGAGCGACTACCTCGAGGTTAAGCGCTCGTCCTTTGCGCGGTTCTACTTCCTCTCGAACGATGAGCTGCTGTCGATCCTGTCCGAGTCCAAGGATGTAAAGCTGGTGCAGCCGCACTTGAAGAAGTGCTTTGAAGGCATTGTGCAAGTGACCTTCGAGGAGGACCTGAACATCAGCGCGATGATCTCGGCCGAGGGCGAGAAGGTCCAGTTCGTGACCCAGGTAGACCCGAAGAACAAGAACGTCGAGCTCTGGATGATGGAGGTCGAGAACATGATGAAGCTCTCAATCCGCGACGCCATGGAGCGCGCGATCATCGACTACACGAAGATCGACCGCACGCTCTGGATCCAGAAATGGCCCGGCATGTGCGTGCTCAACGGCTCGCAGATGCACTGGACGCGCGAGATGGAGGAGGCCATGGACAACGAGGGCAAAGACGGCGTGAGCAAGATGCTTGCGAGGCAGCTCGGCCAGCTTGCCGACATGGTCACGCTCGTCCGAGGCAATCTGGACAATATGGCGCGCATCACGTGCGGGGCTCTCACGGTCATCGATGTCCACGCGCGCGACGTGACGCGCAAGCTCGTGGTGCAGAACGTCGAGTCCAAGGGCGACTTTCTCTGGAGCTCGCAGCTCAAGTACTACTGGGAGAAGGACCTTTGGGTCCAGGCCGTAACCTCGCGAAGACCATACGGGTATGAGTACCTGGGCAACTCGTTTCGCCTGGTGATCACGCCCCTGACCGACAAGTGCTACCTGACGCTCATGGGTGCGCTTCAGATGATTCTCGGCGGCGCACCGGCGGGCCCCGCGGGTACAGGCAAAACCGAGACGACCAAAGATCTCGCCAAGGCCCTGGCCAAGCAGTGCGTCGTGTTCAACTGCTCAGACGGACTCGACTACATCGCCATGGGCAAGTTCTTCAAAGGCCTCGCATCCTGCGGTGCCTGGGCATGCTTTGACGAGTTCAATCGCATTGACATCGAAGTGCTCTCGGTCGTAGGCCAGCAGGTCGTGACGCTGCAACTCGGGATTCGCCGCGGCGACCAGCGTATCGTGTTTGAAGGATCGGATATCCGTCTGAGCGACCAGTTTGGCGTGTTCATCACCATGAACCCGGGCTATGCTGGCCGCAGCGAACTGCCCGACTCTCTCGCGGCGCTCTTCCGGCCTGTGGCAATGATGGTGCCGGACTATGCACTTATTGGCGAGATCATGTTCTTTGCATACGGGTTCTCCGACGCGAGAGCGCTCGGCGCCAAGATGGTCACGACGTTCAAGCTCTGCTCGGAGCAGCTCTCGGCTCAGTTCCACTACGACTATGGCATGCGTGCGGTCAAGACCGTGATCACGGCAGCGGGCAACTTGAAGCGCGACGACCCGGATATGGACGAAGACGTGCTGCTGCTGCGAGCGCTGCAGGACGTGAACTTGCCAAAGTTCCTCGCGCATGACATCCCGCTCTTCAACGGCATCATCAGCGACCTGTTTCCGGGCAAGTGCCGTCCGAACCTGGACCTGGGCGCGCTCATCAGTGTCATCAAGCTCAAGACCCACAAGCAGAGCCTCCAGCCGGTGCCCTACTTCCTCACCAAGTGCATCCAGCTCTACGAGACGATCGTCGTGCGGCACGGCCTCATGGTCGTGGGTGCCACGGGCGGCGGCAAGTCATGCAATATCAGCGTGCTAGCGGACGCGCTAACGGAGCTCAAGGCGCGGAACGAGAGCGGCTTTGCCTTTGAGAAGGTCATTAAGTACCAGCTCAACCCAAAATCCATCACGATGGGCCAGCTCTACGGCGAGTTCGACCCGAACACGCACGAGTGGCAAGACGGGATCCTCTCCACGCTCTACCGGGCGGCGGCCAGTGACACCAAGCCCGACCGCAAGTGGGTCATATTTGACGGCCCCGTGGACGCGATCTGGATCGAGAACATGAACACAGTGCTAGATGATAACAAGAAGCTCTGCCTCAACAGCGGCGAAATGCTGCAGATGTCCAACCAAATGACCATGATGTTTGAAGTGGAGGACCTCTCGGTGGCTTCACCGGCGACTGTGAGCCGCACGGGCATGGTGTACATGGAGCCCAGCACGTTGGGACTTGCGCCCCTGGTGGACTCTTGGCTCGAGTTGCTGCCAAAGACCATCCTACCGTACGCGCACATCTTCATTTGCCTCTTTGATGTGTATCTGTACGCATCGGTGGCGTTCATGCGGTCGTTCCTGAGCGAACTCGTACCCACTATGGACAACAACCTCGCGCAGTCGCTCATGAGCATCCTGGATTGCTATTTGGACGTCTATCGCGAGAAAAACGACGGCAGTGGAGGGGCACAGGAGACCCAGCAGCCCAGCGCGCAATTCAAAGTGGACGTCGAGCCATTGTTCATCTTTGCGCTCGTGTGGTCCGTGGGCGCGACGACGAACGATGCCGGCCGCGTCAAGTTTGACAGCTTCTTAAGGGCCGAGATGCTCGCGAACAACTGTCATCCGCTGATGCCGCCGACGGGACTCGTATACGACTACTGCTACTCGCTTAAGGATCACAAGTGGGTGCTGTGGATGGAGACAATCGCGCCCTACAAGATCCCGCCCAACACGTCCTTTGCGGACATTGTCATTCCCACGGCCGACTCGGTGCGCAACACTTTCCTGCTCGACTCGCTCATGAAGACGGGCAAACACGTGCTCATGGTGGGCGACACGGGCACGGGCAAGACAGTGGTAACCGATTACTCAAACCCATGTCATCTGTTACGTTGGCACTGATTAACACTGTCTGATAATCGTTTTCCAATAGAACATCACGCGGTACCTCATGTCGTTGCCAGCGGACGTGATCATCCCGATCCCGATCTCGTTCTCGGCTCAGACGTCAGCCAACCAGACGCAGGATATGCTCGACTCCAAGATGGAGAAGCGCAGGAAAGGTGTCTACGGCCCGCCGGCTGGCAAGAAGTATATAATCTACGTGGACGACCTCAACATGCCTAAGCGAGAGAAGTACTTTGCTCAGCCACCGCTGGAGCTCATCCGCCAGTGGTTCGACCAAGGAGGCTGGTACGACCGCAAGCTGCTAGTCTTCAGGACCATCATTGACATCCTGTTCGTGGCATCCATGGGCCCACCAGGCGGTGGCCGCAACCCGATCACGCCCCGCATCGTCAGGCATTTCAATGTGATTGGCTACGCGGAGCTGGGCGACGACAGCAAGAAGATGATTTTCAGTACGATTCTGGGCAACTTCTTGGGCACGTTCACCAGCGACGTGGCACGCCTGACCGACAGCGTCGTGAACGCGTCGATCCAGGTCTATAGCACGATCTGCAGCGAGCTGTTGCCGACGCCAGCCAAGTCCCACTACACATTTAACCTACGTGACCTAGCCAAGGTCTTCCAGGGTGTGCTCATGGGCGACAACCGGCGCATCACCGAGCAGGATGGGATGATCCGACTCTGGATCCACGAGTGCAAGCGCGTGTTTGAGGACCGCATGATCTCGCATCAAGACCACGACTGGTTCCTGCAGCTCATGCGCAAGTCTGTGGCCGAGTTCTTTGGCACGGACTACAGCAAGGTCGTGAAGAACGAGTACCTGTTATACGGTGATTTCCTGGTCCCAGGCGCCGACCCAAAGATCTACGAAGAAGTGGTTGAGGTCGACAAGGTGCTGGGTATCATCGAGGACTACCTGTTGGACTACAACGCCGAGAGCAAGACGCCCATGGCACTTGTGCTCTTCATGGACGCGGTTGAGCACGTCTCCCGTATCTCCCGTATCATCCGGCAGCCCATGGGCAATGCTCTCTTACTGGGCGTTGGAGGTAGTGGTCGACAGAGTCTCACGAAGCTTGCGACCTACATGGCTGGGTACAAGTGCTTCCAGGTCGAGATCGTGAAAGGCTACGGGATGGTCGAGTGGCGCGACGATGTAAAGAAGTGTCTGCTGCTGGCTGGTGTCAAGGACACACCCGTCGTGTTCCTGTTCTCAGACGTCCAGGTCGTGAACGAGACGATGCTCGAAGACCTCAACGGTGTGCTCAACTCAGGCAACGTGCCGAATCTCTATGGGCCGGAGGACATGGATCAGATCATCACGTCCTGTCGCATCGACTGCCAGAAGAAGCAGATCCCGCCCACGAAGACTAACATCTTCCAGCAGTTCATCATGCGCGTGCGGCGTAACATCCACTTGGTGATCTGCATGAGCCCTATCGGTGCGCTCTTCCGTGATCGGCTGCGCATGTTCCCTTCGCTCGTCAACTGCTCGACGATCGACTGGTTCAGCGAGTGGCCAGCCGAGGCGCTCAACTCTGTCGCAACGGCGATCCTCAGTGGCGGGAACCTAAACCTGGGCAACAGCTTGCCGGCGCTCGTCGAGTCGTTCAAGGTTGTGCACCAGAGCGTCGAGGCGACGTCCAAGCGGTTCTACGACACGCTGCGCCGGTACTTTTACGTCACGCCCACGAGCTACTTGGAGCTGCTCTCAACCTTCAAGGCTGTGCTCGTCTCCAAGCGGGAGGAGGTCAACACGATGAAAAGTCGGCTGCAGAACGGCGTGGACAAGCTCAAGGAGACCAAGGTGCTTGTGGCCACGATGCAGACCGAGCTCGTCGAGCTCCAGCCCGTGCTCGCGGCCACGCAGATCGAGGTGGAGCAGATGATGGTCCAGATCGCCAAGGACAGCGCCGAGGCCGACGTGACCAAAGCCACGGTCGAGAAGGAAGAGGCCGCTGCGAATATCAAGGCGAGCGCCACCAAGGACATCGCGGCGTCCGCGCAACGGGACCTGGATGCCGCGCTCCCGGCCTTGGACGCTGCGCTCGAGTGCCTCAACAAGCTCAAGAAAGCCGACATTGACGAAGTCAAGGCGCTCAAGACGCCGCCGTCGGGGGTCAAGCTCACGATGGAGGTCGTGTGCATTCTCTTTGGCCAGAAGCCTGTGAGCAAACCAGACCCCGATCGCCCGGGCAAGAAGATCAATGACTACTGGGAAGTGGCGCAAAAGGTCGTGCTTTCGAATGCCAACAAGTTCATGGAAAGCCTGTTGACCTTTGACAAAGACAACATCCCCGATGCGATCATCACCAAGGTCGCGCCGTATATGGAGGACCCAAATTTCACGCCTGAGCAGATCGAAAAGTCCTCGAAAGCCTGCACGGCCATTTGCATGTGGTCCTGTGCCATGTACACGTACCACTTTGTCGCCAAAGCCGTCGAGCCAAAGAAGAAAGCGCTCGCTGAGGCCCAGCAAGAGCTCGATGTCACGCTGGCAGTGCTCAAGAGCGCCCAGGACAATCTGCAGCAGGTGAGCGACCGTCTGGGTGAGCTCGAGCGGTCGTATCAAGGTGCGATCGCCAAGAAAGAGGAGCTCGCGTCCAAGGTGATCCAGTGCCAAGTGCAGCTGCAGAATGCCGAGAAGCTCATCGGTGGCCTCGGTGGTGAAGAAGCTCGCTGGAAAGACACAGTCGCGCAGCTTGAAGTGGACTACGCGAACCTCACGGGAGACGTGCTCGTCTCGGCCGGCACGATCAGCTACCTGGGCGCCTTCACGGCCGAATTTCGCGAGTCGCTGGTCTCGTCCTGGCACGAAGCTCTGGTTCAGTTCCTCGTCCCGCACTCTGCTGGCTGTGACATCATCCGTACTTTACAAGATCCGGTAAAGCTGCGTGCCTGGCAGATCGCTGGGCTGCCCACAGATACTGTTTCGACTCAAAACGGTATCATCATCTCCCGGGCGCGACGCTGGCCACTGCTGATTGACCCGCAGGGCCAGGCGAACCGGTTCATCAAGAACCTCGGCAAGGACAAGCAGTTGTGCGACAACGGCATGGATGTCGTGAAGCAGTCGGACCGTAACTTCCTGCGATCGCTTGAGAACGGAATCCGCTTTGGCAAGTGGGTGCTCCTGGAAAATGTCGGCGAGGAGCTCGACGCTGCACTAGAACCTGTGCTGCTACAGCAGAAGTTCAAACAGGGCGGTCAGGATATGATCCGATTGGGTGAGAACATCATCCCGTACAACGAGAGCTTCCGGTTCTACATGACGACCAAACTCGCAAACCCGCACTACGCACCTGAAGTCTGCGTGAAGGTAAGTCTGCTCAACTTCACAATCACCATGAAGGGTCTTGAAGAGCAGCTCCTTGGTGTCGTGGTACTAAAGGAGATGCCCGACTTGGCCGCCAAGAAGAACGAGCTCATGCTTTCGAACGCCGAGGGCAAAAAGCAGCTCTACGAGATCGAGAACCAGATATTGTACCTGCTCTCACACTCAGAGGGCAACATTCTGGACGACACGAATCTGATCGAAACTCTGGCCTCAGCCAAGAAGACCTCAGCGGTCGTCATGGCAAAGATGCAGGAGGCCGAGGAAACGGAGAAGGAGATCGATGCACGTAGTGACGGGTATCGCCCGGTCGCCTATCGCGCGGCACTACTGTTCTTCTGCATCGCCGACCTGTCGCTCGTGGACCCGATGTACCAGTACTCTCTCACATGGTTCACAGGACTCTTTGTGCGCAGTATCCAGTCGGCCAAGCTCGCGAATGTGCTCGAGCAGCGGCTGAAGAACCTGAACGACTACTTCACGTACTCAGTCTACAAGAACGTGTGCCGCTCGCTATTCGAGAAGCACAAGCTGCTCTTCTCGTTCCTACTCACGATCAAGATCATGCAGGGCAACGACGAGATCGACCCGGGCGAGTGGCGCTTCCTCATTTCTGGTATGGCCGATGGCGTTCCCATTCAGGCAGAAAACCCAGCGACTCCGTGGCTTGAAGCCTACGCCTGGAATGAGATCTGCTGCCTCTCGACGTTCCCAGCGTTCGCCTCACTTGCGAGCGACTTTGCCGAACATGTGGCCGAGTTCAGGAGCATATTTGACTCGACCGAGCCGCAGAACCAGCCGATCCCGGGAACATTAGAGGCCACGCTCGACACGTTTCAGCGGCTGTGCATCCTGCGCGTGCTCCGACCGGACAAGATGATGCCGGGGATGCAGAACCTCGTGTGCGACAAGCTGGGCAAGGAGTTCATCGAGCCGCCGCCGTTTGACCTGAGCAACACCTTTGAAGACGCGACCCCCATCACGCCACTCATCTTTGTGCTCTCGCAAGGCTCGGACCCCGCAAAAGATCTCATCACGTTTGCTGTGAGCACGGGCATGGACAGCAAACTCAAGTCCATCGCGCTGGGCCAGGGCCAGGGCACGATCGCGGCGCGGATGATCGAGAACGCGACTGGCAAGGGCGAGTGGGTGCTGCTGCAGAACTGCCACCTGGCGCTCAGCTGGATGACAGAGCTCGAGCGCATCTGCGAGGAGCTGGATCCGGCCAAGTTGCATCCGGACTTCCGCCTGTGGCTCACAAGTATGCCGACGGCGGCGTTCCCGGCTTCCGTGCTCCAGGACGGTGTGAAGATGACGAAAGAGGCACCCAAGGGCCTGCGTGCAAACCTGAAGAACACGTATTACAAGCTTAACGACGAAAAGCTGGGGGTGACGAGGAAGCCGGATGTGTTCCGCAAGTTGCTCTTTGGGCTCTGCTTCTACCACGCGGTTGTGTGCGAGCGCAAGCGCTTTGGCGCGCTGGGCTGGAACATCCCGTACCAGTTCAACGAGACGGACCTGGATATCAGCGTCGCGCAGCTCGAGATGTTTCTCAACACGTACGACCACATCCCGTTCGACGTGCTTCAGGTGATGACGTCGACGATCAACTACGGCGGGCGCATCACGGACGACAAGGACATGCGTACGTCCGACGTGATCCTCATGACGTTCTTCAAGGACGCGATCCTGCAGGACGACTACCGGTTCTCCCGGAGCGGCGTGTACTACTCGCTCACGTGCGACCGCGACAATCCGTACCAGAGCTACGTGAACTACATCAACGCGCTGCCCATCAACCCGGAGCCCGAGGTCTTCGGCATGCACGAGAACGCCGACATCACGTGCGCGCAGTCCGAGACCTATGAGGTGTTCGACATCATCCTGTCGCTGCAGCCGCGCGTGAGTGCTGGGGTGGGCAAGTCTCGCGAGGAGATCATCGCGGATGCTGCTAAGTCGATTGAGTCGAGGTTGCCGGCACAATTCGACCTGGAGCATGTGCAGGCGGCGTACCCGGTGTCGTACTCCGAGTCGATGAACACGGTTTTGGCGCAGGAGGTCGAGCGCTTCAACAAGCTGCTGGGTGTCATGGGAAACACGCTCAAGCTCGTACAGAAGGGGCTCAAGGGATTGATCGTCATGTCGGCCGAGCTCGAGGCCATGGGCAACTCACTCTACGACCAGAAGGTGCCCACGATCTGGGAGGGCAAGGCGTACCCGTCGCTTAAGCCACTGGGACCCTGGGTGAAGGACCTGCTCGATCGACTCGAGTTCATCGCCAAGTGGATCGAGCACGGTATCCCGGCGGTCTTCTGGATGTCGGGCTTCTTCTTCCCGCAGGGTTTCATGACGGGAACGATCCAGAACCACGCGCGCAGGTACAAATTGCCGATTGACTCGCTCTCGTTCCAGTTCATCATGCTGACACAGGAGGTACAGGAGCTCGTGAAGCGCCCCATGGACGGCTGCTACACGTATGGGCTCTTCATCGAAGGTGCGCGCTGGAACAAGGAGACGCTGGCGCTGGACGACCCGCTGCCGCGCGAGCTCTTTGCCAAGATGCCAGTGATCCATCTGTATCCTCAGCCGAACCGTGAGCCGCCGAGAGAAGGGATCTACCGCTGCCCCGTGTACAAGATCCTCACGCGCACTGGCACGTTGTCGACCACGGGCCACTCGACGAACTTTGTCATGTGGATCGAGATCCCTTCACGCAACAAGGTCATCTGGCGGAACTCGCTCGTCTCGGAGACGAACGCGCAAATCCTGTTCTGCGACCAGGAGGACTGGATCAAGGCCGGCGTCGCGTGCTTCTGCTCACTGCGGTATTAGAGTGAGTAGCAGTGGAGATATTTGGTACAACATAAAGTCGCATACACATGTTAACACACAACAACATTACTGATTTCATCATTGCGATTGGGGACCCTTCACATCTTGACGTCCATGCGAATGAAGAGGTTGGTCTACAGGCGGGATGGCTGCTGTGGAGGTCTGTATCAGTGAGTCGCATACACATACACCGCGTGAGTACAAGAACGAATATATAGGAGTCCGCGAAGCAGCTGACGCACGGATAAGCTTACTGTGCGAGCAACTTCTCCAGACGTAGCTTCGTGATCTTGCTCTGCTCCGCTGCTGCGATCTTGAGTTCGTCCTCTGGGTTGTTACTGATGCGGGATTCCAAAATCGCGAGCATCTCGTCGGCCGACTTGCCCGTCGCGCACACAATGTAAATGTACCTAAGAAAGTACATGCATAAGGTTCTATGAGTATAATCGCTTATTGGTGATTACCCTGGCAGTGGGCAGCGTACCCAAACGTGTCAAAGTACTGGTTGTTGAGCGCTTCCAGTCGGTCCAGCAGCGCGTCTGCGGCACCTTTCGTGGCCTACAACACAGGAAAACAAGTCAGAGTGATGGGTACTTCAACTCGTGCGCATATGCCCGCACGCACCTGTTGCTCCTGCGCTTCCCACTCCTTGATCGGCTGCTTGGCGCGTCCAATCTGCAAAGCACACACGTATATATGTACGTACACTCAATCACTCAATATAGAACACCGCATGACATATGCCAACTTACTCGCGGGTGGGCAGCAAAGGCCTCGAGCCAATCTTCGCGCGTCATGCCATTCTCGGCTTCGTCCGACGCCCGGCAGAGCGCGGCAAAGTCGCTGAATGGGAACAGACGTAGTAGGTTCGCGACCCAACGACGCGAGCCGCAGCAGTAGAGCAGACTCTGGAAGAGCGCCGCGTCGGGCTTCGGTGCATCGGCGGCCGCGCGGTTGAGGTCTGCGAGCACCATCTTCCTCGACAGAGTGTGTGTGTCATGTGCGGCTCGTTTTGCCATCGCGACCTATCACAACAATATCTCCAATGCATTTAGCGCCACGCAAACCATGCACCAGGCGTACTCGCCTGTCAGCAACTACACATGTCCGTACCGCATCGACCGTGTACATGCTGGCCTCTTTGAGTTTGCTCACGTCGGTCGCATTTACGTCCGCTTGCTGCAGTCAGCCCATTCAATAGCACACACACACAGCACCCGTTAGCAACGAACCCTACAAGAACAGATGCCAGCCATTTTCGAGCAGCGAGAACGCACAAACTCGTGTGCGTCGTCGTGCTCTTCCTCCTGGTAGTGGCCGCCGGGCATCGTGTCAGTGGATACGTGTCTTGAGCTCTGGTGGCGCGTGGGCTGCAGTGCGTTGAACAGAGAAGCTCTAAATTCCGGATCGCATTTGTACAGACGATCCGCACATACTTCACACAGTAGTACCCGATCGAATTCGAAAGGGTATAAGATAATCACAAGTTTGATCTGGTTTGTTGTCAATGTCAATTTATTTGTAAAGTCAAATTTCACTTTGTGTATCTTTGATGCAATCGAAATTAAGACGTCATGAAGGCAATTGACATGGGGCTGCCGAAACTCACGCATCCAAGATTGGAGCTCAGCACTTGAGCTTCGTCATCCACAATTGGGCCATTGGAGTACTCAAGTTCTTCCTCTGCAATTTCGTACAGACCTGGAGCAGAAACACTTTCGTGTGCCGCCAACAGTTGTGGATAGTCGGCTCGCTGACCTCGCGCCACGCCTCAGCAGTCCACTGCATCCCCGTAAGAATATCCACCTTGTATGGGTCTTTTCCATTGGAATTCACGGACTTGGCGGCGTGTCGATCTCTTCTGTGCCGGAAATGCGCTTTAAACGAGCAAATGATGCTCACGTCCAGCGACCGGTTGAATGGCGTCGTGTTCAGGACGATCTTGTGGATGCTCATATTGGTTAGTCGAGTCCCTCGGTCTTGTGCGAGGATGCATTGTCCAGGAGTAGCAGCACATGGCGCCCTTGGTCGCAGGACTTTGCATCGAGATCTTGGAGCCGCGTGCCGAACAGGTTCGAGCGCATCTGTAACCGGGCGTTCCCGAGTTACTCAGCACGATACACAGAGTGAGGAAGCGTGTGTTACACGACTTCCACAAGGACTCGTCATCGAAGAGATCAGCAGTTCCTGCGATCTAATTGCCTGTTTACAACAGAGCAATATGGGCAAAAGGGGGAGGACTTTAACTTGCTTGTTAGCAAGGCAAAAGGGAGACTGTTTATTTAGGCCCCGAGGGCGACCCCGAAAGTGGGCGCAAATTGCTAGAGATTTGTATACTATAGCTATGCCTAAATAAAGCTACTTTGACTGGCTATGGAAGCTCAGTGTATATGACTGG
>JAASFV010000523.1:0-19933 GCA_023334015.1 Globisporangium paddicum
TGGCGAGATGTCGTTGCTTCGTGACGAGCCGCGTCAGGCCGATGTGATCGCGAACGGAGTGCTCGAGTGCCTCTCGCTCAACCAGGCCAAATTCGTCGAACTCTTGGGTCCGCTGCAGGAGATTCTGAGCCGAGAAGCCGACGAACGGAAGATCGCATTGAAGCAAGCTCAAGAGATCCCCTTGAGCGATTTGGAATTCATGTCCATTTTGGGTTCTGGAACCTTCGGTCGGGTGAGACTAGTGCGGCATAAGCGTACAGGCGCAGCATATGCGTTAAAGGTCATCAGCAAAGCAGTGATTGTTGCGCTCATGCAACAGCGGAATGTTATGAACGAGAAGAACGTCATGGCAATGTGCGACCACCCGTTCATTCTCAAGCTCCATCAGACGTACAACGACAAGGAGAACCTGTATTTCCTCCTCGACTTTGTGCAAGGCGGTGAGCTGTTCTCGTACCTGCACTGCTCGCCCAACTCGCCGAGACAGCTTGAGAACGACCACGCGCAATTCTATGCGAGTCATGTGCTGATCGCGCTCGAGTATCTGCACGACCGCAACATCGTGTACCGTGACCTAAAGCCTGAGAACTTGCTCATTGACGCTGACGGATACCTGAAAGTGATCGACTTCGGATTTGCCAAGGTTGTTGAAGAGCGCACGTACACCCTGTGCGGTACACCGGAGTACCTGGCACCTGAGCTGATCCTGGGCACTGGCTACAACAAAGGCGTGGACTACTGGGGTCTCGGTATCCTGGTCTACGAAATGGTCGTCGGTCATTCACCCTTCATGCCCTGGCAGCACTCGGACGAGATGCAGATCTACCGCAACATCGTGACGGAGGACATCACGTTTCCGGAATGGGTGAGCGACTCGTGCCAAGATTTCATCTCGAAGCTGCTGGAGAAAGACGTGATGCGACGACTTGGACTGACACATGGGAATGCATGCGCGGCACGCTCACACCCGTGGTTCGACGGCTTGAACTGGGGTAACGTGTACAGGAAAACAGAGCCTGCGCCGTACAGACCCCACCTGACAGACCCATTTGACGATTCCAACTACGAGTCAGCTCATGGCTGGGAGGATGAACATGTCGCTCTCCCATACATTGACGACGGCAGCGAGTGGGATGTTGACTTCTAGATGGGGTACTAGACTCCAAGACTTCGATGTACCTGGAGCCAAACTTGTGAAATCTGATAATTGAGCTGTTCGTAAAGCCGACGAATGATGGTCGACCTCCGTCACACGTCACAGATCGACGTTACGCTTCTCACACGTCGCAGATAAACGTATTTCAAGCGCAGCACAAGCCAAGTCCGCCACTTGGACAGCATGAACCGCATCGCAGCGAGTCTCGAAGGCGCAGGCACAGGCGAGAGCTCCACGGCGGCGCTGGAGCTGCTGCTCGTGAGCTCCAGGCTCGCCTCCTGGGTCCACGCGCCATCGCACGCGAGGCTCCCCAGCGGTCTTCAGAACGGCCCCGTGCTGCTTTTGCACCAAGCGACCGAGAATGCCGACTCGCCACACATCAGGTCAGTGTCCTGCAGCGTTGTACTGTGTTTATATGACCTGGCACTGACCAAGACGTCTGTCTGATGCTTTAGCTCGCGCCTCTTAGACGACACGCTCGTCCTCCTGACCTACGGCGTCAACTTCCTGAGTGACCATGGCGATCGTTCGCGACTGCTCACTCGTCTGGGGAACTTTCACGCACAACGGGCGGTAGATCGCGCAAGCTTACTCGCACACGCACAGCGTATTCAAATGCAGTTCCGGTGCCAGCGATTCGGCACTCATCACCTTGCGTCTCTCGCGTTTGCAACCCACGAGTCCCTCATCCCCGAGGTCCAGGAGCGCATGCGGCTGGGTTCCCCCTCGTCCAGCGATCTCACGACTGCAGTCGTGGTGGTGGATAATGAGGAGCTTCAAGAACAGATCGAGAAGTACGCCGCTGAACTGCGTGCGAGGGTCGAGGCTCGCAAGCGCGACACTGAGGTTCAGCGCCAGAAGCTCCAGAGGGAGCATCGCGAGCAAGAGGATCTCAAGAAAAAACAGTTTTACCAGAAGCGTCGGCGCCACGAGAACGCTTGTCGCCGGTGGAACTATTTCACCGGCCGGCTACTGCGACTGCACCGCGACGAAAACCACCAGGAGATTTTGCAGCGCGTCGACGCGCGACGTCAAACGATCTTGCCCACAGACCCGCAGCCGGTGGAGCTCATGAGGACCAACACACTCAGGCGGATGGGCTCGTCCTCGCGCCAGATGATGCTCACGACGCCCAGTACACGGCATCACGCCAAGAAGAGCCGCAATAGACCAGCGTACCGCCGCACGGCGTCGTCGTCGCTCATGAAGAACGCTTTGCACCGCAACTTCATCCGCCAGTTTGTCGCCAAGGCCATCGCTCGAGGACTCTGTCGAGTGCTGTGCGAGTCCAATATGAGTGACACTCCAAGAGAGAAAGGCCAGTCAGTATCAACTTCACCACAGCAGCCTGAGGTCATCAGCAAAGGATCCGAGTTCTTGGGTCCCGACCGAGTCCTGCGCCTCGGCATCTTACTCTGCGATGTCCACTTTGGCGCAAAGTACATGGGCCTCTACCAGCGATTTCTTGAGCGAGCGGCCCGTGAGAAAGGCTTCACGGCCATCGAGTGGCAGCTCTTCGACTGCATCAAGTCACAGTTTCCCACGCGCGCACTTCAGCGTGTTTTGCACGGCTTCCTAGTCGCTGGCGGGCCTAATAATGGCGCCAACCAGGCCCACGTCGTGTCTGGTAGTGGTGCTAGTCGCCCAGATACCTCGGAGAGCACGACGAGCTCCGACGACAACTACAGAACTACAAGCAAGAAGAGCGCTGGGCCGTGGCGGAAAAATCTCCAGAAGGTGATTCGACATATATACAGCGAGAAGAGGGCGCTGCTGAGTGGGCTCGGGCTCGGCCACGTCGTATTGGCCGAGGCCCTCGGTGCAAAGTGCGGCCAGCGCGACTGGGAAGACGGCTGGAGCGTGCTCGATCCCAAGCTCTTTGACCCAAAGGCTCTGACCAAGGCTGCCGCAAGTGGTTCTGCTGGTAGAGACCAGAGTGCCACGACGTCAAAGTACGTGGGCATTAAGTACCTCCATGGCGAGTTTGTGGCGTCGATGGACTTTGCACCGCGAGGACTGAGATGCTGGCGCAGCCTGGACCAGAGCTTCATCTCGTGCTTCAAGGACAAGAGCGTGCTCTCGTTTGACGGCTTCCCCGAGTGCGGTACCTTTGTGTTTGAGACCATGGGCGAGCTCTATGACCGCGAGAAGGCCGCCGCAGCGGCCACAGGTCACCAGCAGGGCCAGATATCTGGAGCTACGAGACGAGCTTCTATTGATGAAGACGACGATACGTTCGAGCCAGCGCCAGCACAGCAATTGACCGCCTTTGGATTACTAGTAGCGCCACAAAAATCACCGCCGAGACGAGTGGGCGTGATTGAGACCGTACTAACGCTCGAAGAGAAGAAGAAATTGCTGGATATCACGGACATCTCGCAGGCTGTGGCGTACGCGTTCGTGGACCATTTCCAGGCGGCCATGTCTCGGAGCACAGCAACAGCTGCAGCGCTAACTATTGAAACACCAACTACAACTGCGGCAAGTGGGCCCACTGAGGTGGCTGCGCTGGTAAACCCACTCAACTGTGTCGACATTGAAGAGTCGATTCGGTTGGTGGCGAGCTCCGCAGCAGCTGGCGATGGAGTCACGGCCATTTGTCTGCATGTTCGGAGCACCTTGGACGGTCACTTGGTGGTACTCGGGGCTCAATTGGACGCCTTCGTGCGAGCTCACGAGCGCCGAGTGCGTGAGAAGAAGCGACCGTTGTCAGTGCTTCAGCCACACGCA
Organism: Globisporangium paddicum; assembly: GCA_023334015.1. Classification (NCBI taxonomy): domain Eukaryota; phylum Oomycota; class Peronosporomycetes; order Pythiales; family Pythiaceae; genus Globisporangium; species Globisporangium paddicum. Next base: position 3,887 of record JAASFV010000523.1, read on the forward strand.
CTCGGTGGCTTTGTGCGCAAGAACAGCAGTGGTATGGGGGATGATGAGTCGCTGTTGCTGTCGCTCTACACACTGAGGGATCAAAAACTCGTGCTGCTGAGCGATAGCGGACTGAATCCGCTATCACCGTCGTCTAATACCGGCATCAACACCGTCTTGGGAGGCAAGCAGCGTACAATCTTCCATCTGCCGATCCAATTGCCCATGCTCAACCCAAGCAACAGCTCATTCGAAGGCGCCACAACACCTGTAGCTGGTGCCACGAGCTCAACTGACCCGTCTCAGATCAATCGCAAGCGTCCACCTCAGGTGGCCAAGCGCGTGAAAAGCTCAGCTGTGGGTCTCTTGACTCTCTCGGAGGCGCTCTCTCGCTTCCAGAACGCACATGCGAATGCCAGCAACAACAGCCAGAGGCAACTTCAGACCGTGAAAGCCTCGGCTCTAACGGTGATTATCCAGTTTGCAGACGAAGAGAGCAACGACAGTGGCTCGTACCAGCTGCAACGCAAGAGCCACTCGGAGCTGCGGCAGCTCTGGGTGCGTCTCGTGGCTGCGCTGCGCGTGGGCGAAGTCTCGGATGACCGCGTGTCGATCCTCTCGCGCCAGACGTGCATTCTCGACTTCTTTCGGAGGCGCCAGCCGCTCTGGACGCTCATTAAGGACTGCAGACGCTCAGCTGTGCTCGCGCCGCGGCATCACGTCAAGCGCGTGAGCTGGTACGCGCGTTACGCTGACACGCTGCTCTTTGATCAGGAGGTGCTGCTGAGCAACTCGGCCAAGGAGAACGAGGCGCTCTTCCAGCAGGCGCGGCACTTCGGTCTCAAGGTGTTTGTGGCTCGCGAGGAGAAGACGTTGGCAGTCGACGCTGAGGTCGGGAATAGCTCAAGGAGCCTAGACGACAACCGCAAGCGCAGCAGCAAGCGCACGGCCAGTATGACGCACAAGCCGCAGCGCCAAAGCACATTCAGTGGCGCTGGGATCCTCTCCAAGGCCGCCGCAGACAAGGAACGCGCGATGGACAAGGACCTGCAGATCGTCGAAATCCTGCTGCTACAGCTCACGGGCATTGACGGTATCTTGACACCCACACCTGAGATCGCGGTCGAGGCCACGCACAAGCTCCACTCCAAGAGCCCGATCATGAACCAGGTCGAGCAGCTCTTCCGCACATGGCAGGCGAAAGGCAGCAATACGAACAAGAGCACTCCCGTGCTCCCCAAGCGGCATTCGCTGCGTAGCAACGCAGACGACCAGCTGGACGAGGACAACGAGGACTTTATGGGTGCCGGTAGTGCACTTGATAGAGACGATAGCAATGACCTCGCACTGGACGACAGAGAGGTCGCGCTCGAGATGACACGGCAGTACGCCGAGCACGGCGTGCGGCGGCCGCCTTCGTCCTCCTACGTGCCGCTCCGTCCGCTGCAGCCCAAGCGGGGTGACCAGGTGCTCGGCGCCCAGGAGCGACAGCGATCATTCCCAGGCTCTGGTGGAGCTAGTGGAGGTGGTGACGAGAGCGCGGGGACTCGCCTGCGCTCCATTGGCACCTTCCGGACGGCGTTTCAGCGGAGCCAAACGGTGCGATCGCCACCACATCTCGAAGGCACGCACCTGCAGCCGTCGGACGACGATTACATGGCCACACGGCCTGCTGAGTTGGTCACGAGCGGGAGCTCGGCTCTGAGCGACATGCTGCAGGTGACAGCGCCCAGTCCACGTGTGAAGCGACTGAACCAACCGACCTTGCCGCGTTGATCGAGAAACCAAGAGATCGAAGACTCACCAGCAATCAAGCGTGATGCTGTTCGTCTCAGCGGGGAGAAATGATGGCTTTTGAATCTCGTCCCCATGGGTGGAAGTGCGCTGCTGATCGCTTCTCAAACCCGAGGCGTTCGACGTGTTCGGATAACTTTTGCGACTCGTTCGAGCGAGTTTGTGTGTCTGTCCCATGAGCTCGCGCTGCTCACACGCTGCTCACGCCACAAATCGCGAAGAGCTCGCTTCTTCAGTCCGCCGGTCGCCATTTTGGCGGGAATCATGATGTCCAATATCTCAGAGTTGTTGAAGTTATCAGTCATTAACCAAGGTCACAGTCACCCGCTATCTATACCTGCTTATGACTCCAAGAACCTTCTTTCTATTGTTAAACAAATAAATTATATATAATACTACCTCTATATAACGAATAATAACGTTTGATAGAGTCAGCGTTCGAATTCTGCTATGTTTTCTGATATCGAAAGTCCTCATGACATCGCAAAGATTCAAAATGGGCTTTTTCTGCACCCATAGCTCTTCGTGGAGACCATCAGACCATCAGACCATGAGGCCGCCTCTGTAAACATACGCATCGCACTCATCAGTTGCTGCCATGCTCACTCGCTCGCTCGCCCCACTCAGTTTCTCTTCTCGCCGCCACCCAGCACTTCGACGTGTTCGAGTGTACCTTCCTGCCAAGCGCCTCCCTTTAAGCACGCGCGAATGGCCAAACTGAAGTACTGAAGACTGCTAACAACGAGACACACTAGACAAGCATGTATCATCTCCGCAACCACCAGTCGTCGCTGTCGAAGGCGGACTCGCTCCGTGCGCTGGGCATCCCAGAGGACGAGGAGATCGCCGTCATGTCTGATGAGTTTATTGCGGTCGACCGGTACGCACATTGCTAATTGGTGGCGTTGTCTAATTGACCTCCTGGTCTAACGCACGAGTGCTTTTGTCATGTTCTTGTACGAGCAGGTTCTATTTGTCAGACCCACGCTTCTCGCTGGACGATCTGGACTCTGTGGACGTGCTGGCGCGGTCACGGCAGCGGAACGTGACGAAGAAGAAGGGCAAGCGAGGCTCGCCATTTGAAACCTCGCGATATCGTGTGCTGGACACCGTGGGCGTGCTGGCGATTTGCTTCTTCTGCGTCTGCGGGGGTCCTCTCAGTCCGGACCAGATCATTGCCGACGACCCAGTCACTGGTACGATCAGCCTCGTGCTCTTCCCTATGCTCTGCACGGCGCCGTTCGCGTACATCATCGCCGAGCTCTGCTCTGCGCTCCCAGAGGACGGTGGTCACGTCATGTGGGTCTTGAACGCGTTCGGCCCGTTCATGGCATTCCAGGAAGGTTACTGGGCGTGGCTCGCAGGGATCTTCACGCGCGTTCTCCGTATCGAACTCCTCTACGAACTCGTCGCGGGAGCATTTGGCTGGCAGTTGTCAACTGTTCCTGAGTATGCAATCAAGGCTGGAGCTGCGGTGGTGCTGTCATTGCCAAGCTTTCTTGGAGCGCGCGTGCTCTCCAGAACCCTCCTCACGTGCCTGCTGCTCTGTGTGCTGCTCCCATTCGCCGTGCTCACCGCCTGGGGTTTTTCGCAGGCGACGCTCGTGAACCGTGTTGACGTGAAGACAACGTCTAACAAGCCGACGGACTGGGTGCAACTGGTCAACACGCTCTTTTGGAGCTCCAATGGCTTCTACCTGGCGTCCACCATCGGCGGACGCGTGTTCAACCCAGCAAGAGCGTACCCACACGCGATCTACTTCACGTACCTCATCCTCGTCATGCTCTACCTGCTGCCGCTGCTCGCAACCTACAGCGCAACGCGTAAGCACTGGCTCGTGATGGAGAACAAGCACTTCGAAGCACTCGCACACACGATCGGTGGCTCGCTGCTGCATGGGGTGATCGTGTTCGCTACGGCGTGCGGACTCGCCGGCATGTACATGGCGCAAGTCTTCTGTGAAGGTTACCAAGTGAGCGGCATGGCCGACGCAGGTCTCGCCCCCGAGTTTATGAAGAAGTGAGTATCCTGATGTTGAGGCTGAGGCACTTGGGAGTTGGTCTGTACTGACAGAATATCTCTGTGGTTGGTTCTTGTTGTCCAGACACAGCACCAGGTTTGACACCCCATATGTGTCGCTGCTGTTCAGCCTGGTCGTGACGCTGGTTGTGTCCATCTTTGAGATCAAGGACCTACTGCAGATCACCAACACGTTCGCTGCGCTGGTGCAGATTATGATCATCTTCGCCGCGCTCGAACTGCGCCGGTCGCTACCCTACATGCCGCGTCCAGCGAAGTGTACGTGTTCAGTCGCAATAGGCTTCATCTCTCACCGCTGGAAGGATTATGAATGGGCATCCTAACTAATTCCTGATGTCGTGTGTACTTACAGTGCCTGGTGGGATGCCGCTTATGCTTGTGCTCTCGGTGCTGCCGCTCGCCGTGCTCTGCTACATTGTCGTCGAGACGTTCAAGAAGCCGTTCGTAGCTGCAGTCTGTGGAGGTCTCATATTCGCTGGGCTCTTGTTTTGTGCGCGAACAGCAGTCGCATCCGGTTGGAAGATGCTGAAACGCGGGCGGAATCGCTCGCGCATGAATCGAAGATCGGTGGACTATTAGAGCAATATGAACACACACCACAGTTTAATGGGAATGTAGTAGGATAATGAATGACGTTCATTCACACGAAGAAATTACAGGTGAACGCTAGTGAGCACGAGCTGGGCACAACTCTACCGTTGAAGTTGCAGGCCGACGGAGTTCGGAAATGTTGGAAATTGGTTGAACCAATTTCCACATCCTGGAAAATCTGTCTTAGCTCATTTAGACCTAATTTATATTGTTTGATAGTTTGCGCCATTTATTGTGTGAACCACGTTATTCTCATCCCCGTAGCCAAATTCGACATCACTTCCTGAAATTGGACATTTATACTAACGATTGTATGTAAATTGTACAAAAGTCGCTGGATACGACGATCTCCAAGCCCCTCGGTTGCCTTTCCATACAAAAGCCCGCATTGTGACTGGAAACAACAAGGCGGAAACGAAAAGATTGGAAGCGAGATGGACGCAGTGCAGGCGTCGACGGCCGCCATGGCGGTGGACAACAACACCTTCGCAGCAGGCGAAGATGGCGCAGCGCAGCAAGCGGAGGTCGTGAAGACGCCTATCGAGCACTTCAACGACGTCGTCGAGCGGAATCCGCTGGATTTCAACTCGTGGGTGCAGCTGCTCGCGCTCGTCGAGAGCGACGTAAGTTGCTCGCGTTTGTGATGCAGTCGCTGATATACCACTGCTGATCTATGTATATTTGTATTAATGGTGCTGTGGTGTTGGACGTGGGTTCTTGTGGACAGACGGCGATGCCGCTGGAGACGGCCGAGGCGACGTTTGACCGCTTCCTCGCCGAGTTCCCGCTCTGCTTTGGCTACTGGAACAAGGTAACAGAAGCAACCTGCAGCTGTGTACGTTGTATTTCATTGCAAGTCCTTAAATTATAGTGGATGTGTGTGTGTCTTTAGTATGCACAATACGAGTACGCGTTGGTGAAGAAATTGGATGCGGACGGCGCTCCGGTGGTCAACCAGGAGACCGCGACGAAGAAAGCGCGCGCGGTATACGAGCGCGGCGTTGTCGCTGTGCGTCACAGCGTGGACATGTGGGTGAAATACTGCGAGTTCCTCATCGAGACGATTCGAGTGCCAGTGGACGAAGCGCGCATGTGAGTGCTCATTGTATGGCTTGTGATGAAAGTTCACGTCAAGGTGCAGCGTTATATTAATTGCTCACTGATGTATTGTTGTTGCTAGGGCGTTGGAGAATGCGGTGGAAGCGTGCGGGAGTGATCCAATGGCGGGGCCATTGTGGGATTTGTACATTACTTTGGAGACCGTGAACGTAAGTGTAACGATCTTTTATGGATGTTATTTGGTTTATACGATTGTGATCTAACTCTTGATGATCCTTCCTGATGTGATAGAACGACATGATCCGTCTTAACCAAGTGTTCAAACGCATCATGTACCAGCCGCTGAGCAACGTCGAGGAATTCTGGGAGAAGTACAACCAGTTCGTGTTGGCGCAGCAGCTGCACACTCTAGCGACCACCGATGAACTTAACGCGCTCGCTGGCGAGGACGAAATGATGGATGAAGGCCTCTTGCGCGTCAAGGTCGTCAACATCGTCGAGACTGTGAAGAACAAGACTGTAGCGGCCATGTACCAACGTCAGGCGTTCGAAGCTGGGATTGACCGAAGCTACTTCCACGTGACACCTGTGGGTGAGTCGGCGCTCAAAAACTGGCACAACTACCTGGATTTCGAAGAAGTCGCTGGTGACGAAGCTCGGTGCGAAGTCTTGTATGAACGGTGCTTGATCGCGTGCGCAAACTACGAGGACTTCTGGATTCGATACGCAAACTGGAAGGAATTGGTGAGAGGCTTTGAGGCAGCGGACGCGGTTTTCTCACGCGCAGTGACCATTTTCCTGAAGTATCGCGCATCGATTTACCTCGAGTATGCTTCATTTCTTGAGTCTCACAAGAAGCTCGAAGAAGCCAAGGAAACGTACCTGAAAGTGCTGAACGAAGTCGCCCCAGTACTTGTTGAAGCATTTATTCGCTACTGCAATTTCGAGCGACGACGAGGAGACTTTGAAGCGGCCAAGCAGTGGTACCAGCGTGCGCTTGAGCAAGTCGAGACGGCACAGCCAGACGTGTTTAGTTACGTCGTGACGTCCTACGCGACGTTCCTAAACAAGACGGTTGGCGACGCTGCTCTCGCACGTGCGGCCTTTCACGATGCGCTGCAGCGTACAACCAAATCGCTTGTGCTCTGGCTTAACTACGTTCATTTCGAGATCAGCGTCGGTGGCGAAGGTTTCGTGGGACGCGTGGAGAAGATTTACCTGATTGCCGTCTCGGACAGCTCGGAGTTGTCAAACGACGAGAAAAGCGACTTGTGGTTCCAGTACGCCGAGTTCATGGAGACGTACGCGGACAATGTTGCTGCTGTTCGCGCCGTCTACGCCGACGAGATCACCTGGAAGCGCAAGCACGCGATGCCCCGCGAGCGAGCGCTGAAGCTGCTAAACTTCGAGTCGAGTGCCCAGTCTACCGCTCCAGCATCGAGCGGATACAACCCTATCACTGGCATTAAGCGACCGCGCTACGACGTGGAGATGACAACCCCAGCCCCCATCCGCGCAGCCCCAACCGTGGTCGGAGCAGCAGCTGCAGCCTCGCCCGCCGCGTACGCACAGTACTACCAAGGCTACCAGGTACTGTGCTTCATTTTTATTTTCTGCGTGCGTTTGCTTTCCTGAACATTTATTTATGATGTCCCGATGGGAGGGAGGAGACTGCTTCCTGCTACTGACATAGTAGTAGTTGAGGCGGACTTGGGCATCTCGAGTCTGTGGATGGTCGTTTCCTCCGAAAGGGAACTGGATTGCCTCGGTACCCGCCCACCCCAGCTCGGCATAGGGGCGTCAAATGATGGGGAGCTCTGCATGTTTCCTCTATATGTATGCTCTGTTTCGACGGACTGGGTGTTCGTGATGCTGACCTTGTGTTCCTGTCGTCCTCCTCCCAGGGTTACGGTACCCAAGCGTACACTGCCGCTGACACTTCGCAGGCGACGACCGCATCTTACACGCAAGCCCAGTACGCAGCATACTACCAGCAGCAAGCTCAGCGCTAGACAACTCTGTGCTTGCTTAGGTGCGATGCTGGAGCTTAGAATGCCCTTCCTATCATGCATCAAGTGCGTGTGTCAGTTACTTGAGAGCCGCATTTTTCCTGAAACGTGGTCAGCAACGGAATACTTGGACTGAAGGCAAAAGGAAGTGAACAAGGACGAAGATTGGTGATCCCGGAAGGAGACAAAGCAAAGGTTGTGTATTTGACTCACTTTTCTTATGTGGTTTGTATCTCCTCTTTTCTAACCTGTTCTTCTCGAGTTGACTCAAGATCGCGTTTCTCATTTCCCCAACAGATCGAGCGCCTGCTTGCTCTTGAGCGTCTGTACCTGCGATAAATGCACGAGTCGCAGCTTTGAGAGCTCGTTCTGAATGCTCGTCAGCGCTGCAGGGTTCACCAGACGGCACTCGGCGTACCGCTGCTGTAACACCTGGATCTCGCGATATTGCTGCTGCATGAGGCGGTGCAGCTGCACTGAGTGCTCCATCTTGATTTGCTCCAGCGTTGACGATGGTCGCGCCCCTTGGTTGACCAGCTGCACAGATGATGGCACCACTCCTGGAATCAACGCCTGGTTCGACTTTGCACCACTGAGATGCTGGTGCGCCATGTCCACAGCACTTGGGCGAACTAGAGTGAGGGCGTTGAACGGCACCTGAAAGACCGTCTCGTGGTCGTCAATGTACACCGAGTAGAGCTCCTGGCCGTACAGTTGTGGCGCAGACACTATCCGTCCCTGTCGATTCACAGCACAATCACAAAACACATGAGCTCTCTTGTTCAGACAGGAGTACCGACAAAGTCCAGCAAAGATGCGCGTCGTACCGTCTTCCCCGCAAGATTGCGCGCTCCGCAGGCAACAAGATCAGCCGTGTGCTACACAACAATAAACATTCACATAGAACGGGTAGCGTTAGAAACTGTTGGCACTACTATGCGCAATGGACGCCAACAAGTGGGACTCACTCGGATGAGCACAGGCGTGGCGACAGAAAAATCCGACCGCTTCGGCATGGCCTGCTGGATCGCTTGCGCTGATTGCGTCTTCGCGGTTGCCGCCTGAGTCTGGAGCTGGGCTTGCGCGCGTGCTTGCGCCTGTGCTTGGGCTTGTGCGTGAGCATGGGCGTGCGCAATAACTGGCGGGGCAATCGGCGTGGTTGTCGTTGCTTGGGGTTTCGATACCGCAGCAGCAGCCGAAGCAGAAGCCAGGCCCACTGATCGTGGCACTGAGCCAATCATCGGCGGAGCGACGAGTGCCGGAGCAGCAAGAATCGGCTTTGGGGCTTTCATCGCAGCCAGCTGCGGTCGAGCCGCTGCCGCTGCCACGGCATGTGCCGTCGCAGTTGCATTCGCAGTTGTCGCAGCTTGGAATGGACTGATATACGGCGCAGATGAGGGCACTACAGTGCTCGTAGGCGCACTCACAGCACCGACTCGGCCTAGGAGTAACATCGCAGCTTCGGCATTCGGCGTCGTCCTGTAGTTACACACACAAACACAATAGCGGTATAAGCTTTCTTCATCAAACCACACACCATAGAGACACAGCGTCTGCACCTGATCGTGCTCCGCTTCTTTCTGCTGAGCACAGCCTCATAGCCAAAGTACGCGACCTGCCGCCGGCGCTTCAGGTTGTGCGTCCTGCACAACATGAATACACAAACAGACCGAGCGCGCGTGAGTCAATGGCCAGTCACCACAACACAGAGAGAGGGAGAGACAAGCGCACCGCAGCGCCGTGATGTCTTCGTTGACGCGCACGAGGTCGGCCACGTGGCTGAAGTGCTGCGCGTGGGTCGCCGGCTCGGCGCTCTTTCGCGCCACGAGGCCCTGCAAATGCTGCGTCGCGCCAGCCGACATGGTCGGATTTTTTTGCAGGCGAGCAATGTGCGGGTCTGCGACTTGGCCCATACAATTCGCAATAGTAAAAAAAATGTACCAACCAGCCAATGCGAAACGAAAATACCGTATCAAATTGTGTAAGTGCGAAAAACGAACTTAATGGAGAACATGAGATCCAAAAGAACCAAAAGAAACCAAAAACGAGAGCAGCCAGACAGCATGAGCGACGGCACCAAGTTGATCGGCGTGATCGGCGACGAGGACACGGTCACGGGCTTCATCCTCGCGGGCGTGGGCCACCGCACGGCCGAAGGAACCAACTTCCTCGTCGTCAAATCCAGTACGTCACTCGTTAGTCTTGTTGCCGCGCGCTTGTCGTCACGATTGAGCAATGAGCTTTTGGATCTGAGCGAGCAGCTCAATTGAATTCATTACAAGTGCTGACACTGTGTATATGTGTGTGTATGCAATTGTGTTCATGCGATACAGCGACACCAATCTCTGCGATTGAGGAGACCTTCCGCCACCTCACGACCCGCGACGACATTGCGATCATTTTGATCAACCAGCATGTACGCGTTGCTCCATTCTCCATGCGCGTTGCTTTGTATTGTACACACGTAGTGACTTATTGATGTTGCTGTGCGCATATGTACAGATTGCCGAGGAGATCCGCCACCTATTGAATGCGTACGAAAAGACAATACCGACGGTGCTGGAGATCCCGAGCAAGGACTCGCCGTACGACCCGTCCAAGGACTACATCATGAAGCGCGTGGGCATGATGCTGGGCGAAGAGCCGTAGAGCGCAGCGAAGAGAGCGGTTCGTACGCTGCTAGAGCGTGAGATTGCAACCATGGACGAATGGATACTGGCTGCAGCATGCATACAAGCACAAGACAAATTAATCTCATGATAGCAGTGTTTGATTCCCGATTATAGCTTCAGACCTCATGTTGTCTCTTGCTAATTGACGACTGTAGTTGTCGTGGAATGGAGACAGACCCTCGAAGCCGATTCTGTGAGATCGCGCAATTAGCTCGGTCCCATCCGTTGCACCATGACCGTATCTGGTCCGATTGGTCAATACAAATCGTATTGGCCCACAGGGGTGAGTGAGTGAGGGACAGCATCCTGATCGCGTGAAGATCGCGTGGAACTTGGCGCCAGGCCTTCCGAAAGCCAACAGAAAAAGTCAAGCGAGTGCTGCTTGCACGACCACCTCAATACCCTAATGGTCTGCATACATAAACAGGAGCAACCAGGGGTCGAACGTTGGAACGTGGGCATTCCACACGTCAAAGCCTAGCGAAGTCTCCCTTGAAGTTTTATGCGAGACTCAAAAGTCGTGATGTGCAACATGCGGATTTTTTTAATCCAACCCTAATCCTCGTTAATCAGTATCTCCCCCCGAATGCAGCATATTTATGTACAAAGAACGATACCATTTCGCGCTCACTTGAGCGCTCAAATATTTTATATCAGTACATAACTGCTATTGAGCTACTTTCAGCAGTGCACCAGATGCTGGAAATATTATGGATGTATTTTCTACATCCATATGTCACAAGCCAGTTCTCTCTTTTCGACTTTTTTTTTTGCCAAAAAGGCCAAACGCATCATAAAGCACGTCTTCATTCCCCAAGTGACTCCATAAGAAGCGCTCTCTCTGGACATGGAGGGCGACCAGCGGCGTGACGAGGCCGGCGGGTACCGCAGCATGCCGACGCCCAAGCGCCTCAACGACTCAGTCGACAGCGACGAGCTCCTGGCCGCCACGGCGCCTCTGGCTGCCAGCAGCGACACCACCGGAGATGACGCTAATGACGCCAATAAAAAGAGCGACTACCGCGTCGTCCCGTTGCCGCAGCGGCTGCCGAGCGAGCCGCAAGGCAGCAACGGCGCCGAGGGCTTCTGCTCGAACGTCGTGATCACATCCAAGTACACGATCTGGAACTTCGCGCCGCTCTTCCTCCTCGAGTCGTTCCGCAAGCTCGCGAACGCCTACTTCTTGCTTGTCTCGGCGCTCCAGACGATCAAAACGATCTCCAACACAAAGGGCATCCCGTCGACGCTACCCGCGCTCGTGTTCATCATCGCGGTCGACGCCATCCTCGCGATCCTCGAGGACCGCCGCCGCCACCAGGCCGACGATGAGGCCAACGCCACCGCGTGCCACGTCGTCACAGCGACCTTCAACGGCGCGGCGACGGCCAAGATGACGCCCACACAGGATCCGGACGTGGTGGCCATCGCCTGGGCCGACCTCACTGTCGGCACGATCGTGAAGCTGCGCAACCGAGAAACTGCGCCGGCCGACCTGCTCATCCTGGCCGTCGACGAGGTAGAGCCCAGCGACCCAGGTGGCATCTGCTACGTTGAGACCAAATCCCTCGACGGCGAGACGAACCTCAAGCTGCGCCATGCGTGCGATGCGACTCTGCACACGCAGAGCGCGGATCAGGTGGCCAAGCTCTCGGGATACCTGCGCTGCGAGAACCCGAACAAGGCCATCGGCCGCTTTGACGGCATTTTAACACTGTTGGCAGCCAGCGCCAGGCAGCCAAAGCACTCCCAGTCGCAGCCTCACAGTCGCATGGACACTGCGGTGCTGATTCAACAACCCGTGGCGATGAAGAACGTGATCCTGCGCGGCTGCCAGCTGCGCAATACGGACTGGATCTACGGTCTCGTGCTCAACACGGGCGCGGACACCAAGATCATGCAGAGCTCTGTGGCGTCGCGTCCCAAGTGGAGCTCGATCAACGAGAGCGTCAACAAGATGATCATCTACCTTTTCCTGTTCCTGCTGCTGCTCTGCATGGTGGCGGCCACGGCCCACGTGATCTGGATGCACAGCAACGTGGCGGATCAGGTGTACCTGGGGGCGAACCGCACGTACGCGCTCCAATGGGTCGTGACTGTCGGCCAGTACCTGTTGCTCATGTACCAGATGATCCCCGTATCGCTCTACGTGACCATGTCGGTGGTCATGCTGCTCCAGGCCGTGTTCATCGCCTGGGACGTCGAGCTCTACTACGCGCCGCTGGACACGCGCATGATCGTGCGCTCCATGGGGCTCAACGAGGAGCTCGGTCAGATCTCGTACGTGTTCAGCGACAAAACCGGTACGCTCACGTGCAACATCATGGAGTTCCGCAAGTGCTCGATCAACGGCGCGTCCTATGGCACGGGCATGACCGAGATCGGCAAGGCCACACTGCGGCGGAAGGGTATCTTCGTGCCCGAGGAGGACGACACTGTTATCACTAGCAACAACCAGAGGCCCAAGATGCCGTACGTGAACTTTGAGGATGAACGCCTCGAGCACGCGCTCGCGGATACGAGCACCAAGCGCCACACCGAAGCTGAGTTCTTCCTGCACCTGAGTCTGTGCCACACGGTAATCCCTGAGTTCGTGGACGGCAGCGACGAGGTGCGCTTCTCGGCATCGTCCCCCGACGAGCAGGCACTCGTGTCTGCGGCCAAGTACTTTGGCTTCAGCTTTGAGTCCCGCGGTCTGGGCGTCGCGCGCGTGCGAGTGATTAACAAGAGCCTCATGGTCGACCCGTCCTTGGACTCGGAACTCCAGGAGTTCAAAATCCTGGACGTGCTCGAGTTCACGAGCGACCGTAAGCGCATGTCGGTGGTCGTGAGGAACCCACACGGCGAGCTCTGGCTGCTCACCAAGGGCGCTGACAACATGATCTACCCACTTTTGTCGAAATCCGAAAACACTCCGGAGCTGCTCGAGACAACCATGGTCCACCTGGAGAGCTTTGCCGACGACGCGCTGCGCACGCTCACGGTCGCGCACCGGCGGCTGGACCAGCACGCGTACCAGAGCTGGAGCCAGCGCTTCAAGGACGCGAACGCGTCGCTCGAGGAGATCGAGAAGCGCAAACGCGACCAGCCAAACCGCATCGACGCGCTCATGGACGAGATCGAGCAGGACCTCGTGCTGCTCGGCGCCACGGCCATCGAGGACAAGCTCCAGGATCACGTGCCGCGCGCGATCGGCCGCCTCATGCAGGCTGGCATGAAGGTCTGGATGCTCACGGGCGACAAGCAGGAGACCGCCATTAACATCGCTTTCGCGTGCTCACTGCTGGACAACGACATGGCCCAGGTCGTGCTCAACTGCGAGCTCTTCCCGACCGTCGACCAAGTGTGCTCGCACCTAATGGAGGCGAATGCGCGAGCAGCTACGCCAACTGCCAGCGGATACAAACTGCGTCAGGCGGTCGTGATCGACGGTGAGTGTCTCGAAGTGACGCTGCTGGACGACCGGTGCCGCAACGAGTTCCTCAAGCTCGCGATGCAGTGCGAAGGCGTCGTATGCTGCCGCGTGTCGCCAAGCCAGAAGGCTGAGATCGTGTCGCTTGTGCGCCTGGCGAACCCAGACGTGCGCACGCTGGCCATCGGTGATGGCGCAAACGACGTGGCGATGATCCAGCGTGCGCACGTGGGCGTAGGCATCAGCGGCATGGAGGGCATGCAGGCTGTGAACGCGAGCGACTATGCGATCGCGCAGTTCTACTTCCTCGAGAAACTGCTGCTGCATCACGGCCGCCTGAACTACCGCCGCATGGCCGCGCTCGTGGGCTACATGTTTTACAAGAACATCTTCCTGGCGCTCGCACAGTACTACTTCATGCTCAGCATCGGCGCCTCGGGCCAAAAGTTCTACAGCGAGTTCTCGTTCCAGCTCTACAACCTCGTGTACACGGCACTGCCCATCGGTATCCTGGGCGTGCTCGACTATGACATGCCGTGGGAGGTCAGCCGCAACTTCCCACAACTCTACCTCGTGGGCCCGCGCAAGGAGCTCTTCAACCGGTACACGTTCTTCAAGTGGCTCTGCAGCGCGGTCTACGAGGCCGCGATCGTCTCGGCCGTCGTGCTGCTAGGCTTCCAGGACGAGCGCCACGGCCAGGGCGACGCGGCGCTGCTTCAGTACGGTGTGCTGGCGTTCACGAGCGTCGTGCTCGTCGCGAACCTCAAGGTCGTGATGTGGCAAATGTCCTGGACCGTCTTGTCGGTTGCCTCGACGCTCTTCGGCGTGGTCATGTACCTCCCGGGCACGCTGCTGCTCACGAGCTCGCTGGCGACGCTCTCGCCCACGGACTACGGCGCGTTGCAGAACACGCTCAACCAGCCCGCGTACTGGCTCGTGGTGCTCATGTGCGTCGTGCTCTGTCTACTGCGCCACTTCTCGTGGTCGGCCATCCAGCGCCGCTTCAAGCCGCAGCCGTGGCAGATCGTGCAGGAAGAGTACGTACTTAACAAGGGCAAGGTGCAGTCGAACCTACCGCGCCGATCGTCAATGGCCCCTGGGAACCTCGAAGCTGGCAAGCAGCTGCTCTATGACGAGCCGCTGGACTACGTGTCCATGGCGGGCACGTCGCCGTCGCCCGCGCGGCTCTCGGAAGGTGGCGGACGGCGCAGCTCGCGGCTCTCGAGCTCTAGCGGCTTCGCATTCAGCTACGACCAGCAGACTTCGATGGCTGAGGCGCGCATCGCACGGCAGAGCGCGAGCTCGGCGGTCTCGGACATCAGCGACATCGGACCGCGCCAGTCGCGAAACGAATCGAACGTGTAGCTAGTGTTGTGGAGGCTGATAGTAGTGAATTGTGTATTGCTGATACTGTAGTTAACCGAGTGACTTTGATTGAATGAATACGAGGCTCATCGAGACATTGCGTATCATGCAAGCTGTTCATGCATCTTGAAGCCAATTGCAATCAGGAAACGAAATCGTGAGTTTGTATTATTCATGCATGGATGCACCACCGTCAATCGAAAGAACGGCCGCTTGAACGCCTTGAGCTGTTCGCTCTGACCGTGACGATACTGACTCGCGACGCCACGATTCACCAGCGATCCCGGGACTCTTGCGTCTCGTTTTTCGATCTCGCTGTGCTTACTTTCGCTTCTGAAGAGTGGCCGACAGCCAGTCGAGGCCCTCGTACAAACCGTCGCCCGTCGTCGCGCAACACGCCTGGATGAACCACTGGCGGTGGCGAAGGCCGTGAAGGCCGAGCTTGTCCGTCATCTCAGCAGCGCTCATGGCGTTCGGTAGATCCTGCTTGTTCGCAAACACCAGCAGGATCGAGTCGCGGAGCTCGTCCTCGTTCAACATGCGGTGGAGCTCGTCGCGAGCAGCATCCACACGGTCTCTGTCGTTCGAGTCGACCACGAAGATCAGACCCTGTGTGTTCTGGTAGTAGTGGCGCCAGAGAGGACGGATCTTGTCCTGACCACCGACGTCCCACACGGTGAAGCTAATGTTCTTGTACTCGACCGTCTCGACGTTGAAGCCTGTATGATAAGCAAACAAAGCGAAGCCATGGTCAGTGAATACGTTCACAGCTCACAGCACATAGCCAGCTAGTATTGCATGGGCGTAGGCTTGTCGTCTGCTATTCCTATGGCCACAGCAAGCCAAATCCACATTTTCGCCTCAAGGGACGCGAGAGGGGGCGGCGGAAGGAGACAGCGAGCGCTTCATGATCCATAGCAAAGCAAGATCGCGCGGCACATGCCCTCACCCACCACATGCACACACATATACAGCACACATACAGTGACGCACCGATGGTTGGGATCGTGGTCACAACCTCGCCGAGCTTGAGCTTGTAGAGGATGGTGGTCTTTCCGGCAGCGTCGAGCCCGACCATGAGGATGCGCATCTCCTTCTTGCCGAAGAGGCGCTCAAACACGCGCGAAAA
>JAASFV010000524.1:0-19912 GCA_023334015.1 Globisporangium paddicum
ATATTGTTTTATTGTAAACAGGCAATTAGATCGTAGGAATTGCTTATCCCTTCT
The DNA here is from genome assembly GCA_023334015.1 of Globisporangium paddicum. Classification (NCBI taxonomy): domain Eukaryota; phylum Oomycota; class Peronosporomycetes; order Pythiales; family Pythiaceae; genus Globisporangium; species Globisporangium paddicum. Next base: position 55 of record JAASFV010000524.1, read on the forward strand.
ATCACGGGTCCTTGTTGAAGTCGTGTAACACACGCTTCCTCACTCTGTGTATCGTGCTGAGTAACTCAGAAACGCCTCGTTACACGTCGTCAGAGAATACAGCCCCAACTGCTTCATCTGTTTGGCGAAGCCTTTCTAGTTCTAGGACAGCATCACTCGCACTATTGATATCTACAAGATCTACAGTTGCTATGTGCTTTGCTGTACCCGCTAATAATTGTTTCCCGAGTGACTTCCTCTCACGCACGACAAACCCATGTGCTGATGAGTGGTCGCTTGGGGGTGGCCATGATGAACGGCCTGCTTGTATCTCGGGTCTTTAACTTTTCACGAAGACTGTCCACCCAGAAGCCTCTCATCTTCTATTTAAGTGGCCGCATCCAGCCACGTCAGCAGGTTGGAAAACTGACGTGGCACCAGGCGGCACACGCAAGAGAACGACGTTGATAGATGCTACGAACCCAACGACCTCATGAGTCCAGTGCCCTGAGAAGTCATCGAGAAGGAGTAAAACTTGCTTGCTCAGGTCTTGTCGAGCAGCGAAATGGTACTTGAGAAACTGCAGCGACAGGTACCCACTCCACCACGCTGCTCAAAAATATTGCACGAGAAAAATAGAACAACAAGTTCAGACCTTGATTTTGGCAAAATTGATTCACAACGACGTGTACCTTTTGTATTTCCGTAGATTTGGATGTCTTCTTTTTCTGAACTGCGCTGATCTCTTTCCAAACTGTTCTGCCAAATCCGTTTCGCAGTCAAAAGTTCTCCTCGCGGCGCTCTGAATTCTGAGATGCGGCTGCTTTGAAGATGATGAACGGGCGATACTTCTTGCCGCTTGAGTCACCGAGCAGCATCGCAATTGTACACTCCTTCTCCTTGCCCGCGCGCCGGACCCACACGGTCTTCTCGCCCTTCTTGTTGATTGTTTTTTCGGCAGATACTCAAAGAATGTTGCTATAAGAATATGAAAAATAAATACAAACACAAGCATAGCGCGCAAAAGAATAAAATTACGTTGCAAAAATAAAAGCAAGTAAATACCTGTTTGGTCAGCATTGTGCACCACAGCGATGCTAAGCTCTTGCATAGTTTTGGTCATTAGCACAGCAAACCCCATTGCTGTCTTGTCGAGTTGCTCCGGTGCCGTCTGTCCTTGTCTCGTTCTGGTGCGAAGAGAAAACTTGTATCACTCTATAAACCGCCTCCTCCACGACCACGACGCCGCAAATTTAGTGAGGCCGTGCTCCACTGCAACATCAATAGCCTCAAGCTGCAGCATGAGCGAAGAGACGGATAGGCCGGCTTTTCGCATGCCGTTCGTCCACTCCACAAGCCCGTGTTCAGCCTCTTCTGGGAGCGCTGTCGCGACTCCGAGTGGTCTGGCCTTCTTGGGTGTGCCGTGCTTGCTCATGTAGTCTTCTTCAATCTTCTTGTTTCGCTCTCTCCACCCTAAAATAAACTTTCGACGACTATCACAATATGCAGGCGCTAGATCAGGAAAAACATGCAAGATGGTCTTACATACACTCCCAGTCTCATCTAGAAAGTTGATGGCTTGTAGTTCTTATTGCGCGGTATACGCACACCGTTTCTTGCGAGCAGCACTAGTGCCGTTCTGATGCGCGTCGCCTGTTGCAGATTTCATTGCGTCGTGTGGGCTTTTGCTATCTCTCTGATGCTTTCGCAACTGAAAAGAAGCTCGCCTGCTGGCCAGTGAATTCTGCAAAATACCGGTATGGTGGTTCTTTTACCGGGTAAAAATCCAGTATGGGTCAGTAGAGACTCGTTAATGATTCATTGTCACTTGTGATTTTGAACGTCCTGATTTATTTGCACGTGTCGGTTCAACGCGCGAAAAAGTGATGCCGTCGGGCGATCTAAGCTGAGGACGACGGGAACGCACTCGCCCGCCATGCGCACGTGTCAATCGATCCCCAATGTCCAGCTAGTCGTGCAGGTCCTGTAGCAGTCGAATCCGATGGCGCCGAAGAAGAAGAAGAAGAATGAGGGCGACGAGCTCGAGCAGGAGGCGCTCGCCGAGTGGCTCTTGCGCGGCCTCGCGATGCGCGACTTCTCCATGGACAAGATGCTCAGTCCGTGTACACGTTGCCTCGGTCTATGTGTATACACTGGCTATGTGATGCTCACTGCATATGTCTTTGTGTGTGTGTATTGGACAGAGCTCTGGATGGAGGAGGACGACGACGGCGACGAGGACGGCGACGACGCGCTCGCCGCCAAGCAGGAGCTCATCCAGAGCTACAACGTGCTCGGGCCCATCGTCGAGCAGGCTAAGGAGCTCGCAGTGGAGATCAAAGAGACTGCGATCATAGAGGTACAGTGTTGTTATTTGCTTATGTGTGTGTGAATATAATGATTAAATATTTGAATGTATCACTATTCTACAGGCAAAGCACCTGTGGAAGGTGGCCAAGCACTACGCCGAGATCCCGCCGCTTCGTCGCCGACGCCTGCTGCGTGAGCACGTTCGCGACGTGCGCCAGATGGACAGCGAGGCCGCCAAGTACGCGTTCATCAAGCGGCGCTTCCTGGAAGAGTACGAAGAGACTACCAATGCGAACGCAGAGCTCCAGTTTGGCTTGAAGAAGCGCAACAAGAACAAGGCGCCGCTGCTCTCGCGGTTCCGGGAGATGAAGCTGGAGGCCGACAAGGAGCAGCACGCGCGCATCCAGGCGGACATTGGTCAGAAGCGACAGATGCGCACGGACCTTGAGCTCCAGGAAAAGCAGCGGCTTCGTGACGAGAAGGATCAGTTCGCAGCAAACCAACTGGTATACAAGCGCCAGATGAACATGAAGTTCTGGCGGAAGCAGCTTGTGGATGCCAAGGCGTTCTCTGAGCAGCAGGTGCGCGCGCAGCAGCTGAACACGGCCTTTGAGGAACGTGTTGAGGAGTCGAAGCGCGAAATTCAGCACATGGAGCAGCTCGAGAATGAGGACGTGCTGCGAGATTTCGACCGCAACGTGACGACGTCGTCGCTTGGCGTGTTTGACACGGCGTTTGCGCCCGGAGAGTGGAATTCGGTGGTCGGTGGCGGACACCAGGAGGGAATGGGTACGATTGTGTTGGGGTTTTTTTTTTCCTGAACATATTTCTAGCTGGTTGACAGTGTTGTGTATGTCGACTGCTTGCCTTAGATGAGCATACGATCGGCATCACAGGTGGTCGCGATTACATCGCAGAGCATGAAGTGAAACGCATTGAGCTCATGGAAACGCAGTCCAAGGTGATGATGCTCCGGGAGAAGCTCGAGCAGATCGAGCAGGTCAAGGCCGCTCTCTCCCAGGACCGTCGGGCGCTCTTTGAGCGGAAGGACAAGACGCTGGCGGAGATCAGTCACATCTCAAGTGAACACGACGAGATGAGTCACGTGCTCGCGGGGCCACCTCGACGAGACCCAGATGAGGACGACAAGATGCAGTTCCACGTGCTGGTGACTCGCAAGGCTGTGCAGATGAAGCAGCTGACAGAGTTGAACGCGCGTCTCGAGAATATTCAGAAGCGAGAGGGCATTGTGTTACGCTCAGAGAAATCGTTCGTCCCGCTGTTCAAGGCAGCTCAGGAAAAAGAGGCGAACCTGCAGGAATTGGTTGACCAGAACGAGGCACAGCGCCATGATCTGCCGATGATCGTTGGTCGTAGCATCTTCCAGTCGGGCGAGCAGCAACTGATCCATGTTGGTGGTGACAGCTTGAAGAATGAGGAGACCCTGAACGATAGTATCACTGTGCCGTTCGTCGACCCGAATGCTCTGCTCGCGCGAGTGACAATGGAAAGCAAGCTCGAGCTGCTCAAGAATGCTGCGATCCCTGTCCGCGAGCACTATAAGATAGCGAAGCGCCTGTCGGCAGAGAGCTGGAAGTGGAACGAGCACAAGCTACAAGCGCAGCAGGAGCTCGAGGTCACCAAGACGCGACTCGCAGGCGTCCGCGATCGCTTCGTGGAGCAGCACAAGGCAAGTCTTCGCGCCGACCTGATGCACGCGATCATGCGCTACCATGTGAGTACTCTGAGGAATAGACATCAGCTGTAGTCCTCACCTAACTAACCTTGTAAAAATGGTGACTTCTTAGCAAGGAGGGAACAAGCTGCGCAAGTGTGTATCCCCATTGAAAGGCTTCATCGACTGGTGGCAGCAACGCATTCCAACGAAGACTCTTTGCGTGGGCTTTTCCGAAGAGCTCGCTGGCGTGCATATCGAGAAACCGCACATCAGAGGCCACTTGAAGGGCAGCTTTTGCTTCCCAAAGCGCTGTGGGTATCAGCTGCAGCTGTTGATTCGACTGCAGAGTCTGAACGCCGCAACTGGAGGAGGTCTTGACGCTTTGAGCGAACAAGATCCTGATGAAGACACAACTGGGAACTGCAGGAAAGTGAATCATGACCTCAAGTTCTACATTGGGAGTGACTTTGACTCGCTGCAAGAGTTCGCCTTCCGAGATCCGGCAGGAAAGGTGCGAGTATGGTTTCGTTTCCATAGCATTAGGGGATACTGATAAATCTGTTATACTTCGTGAACATTATTGACAGGCTTTGAAAACTGGCGCTCTAAGCTTCGAGTATTTTGGTAGTCGGCTCTGCTTCTGTTTTGAGTTCAGTCTTCGCAACGAGCTGACGTGGCGGGAACAAGCGTTCTACGTTGTGAGCCATGTAGCAAAGTATGAGGAGCGGATTGATGATTTCAGAGACGAGGAGCGGCGCGAGAGACTGGTTCAGCAGGATAAGCACTTTGTGTCGGAGCTCGTGAAGACGATTCGCTTGCAGTCCAAGCAGACAAGCAGTGAGCGCTGCGCTGACCTCCTGAAAGAGCTCGTTCTTGTTGACAAGAGCCGCGCCAGGATGTGGGACTCCAAGCTGCTGCATGGCCACGAGCAACGCTTCAATCGCGTCGAATACTCCAAAATGCTGCGCGTCGAAATCAAGAAAGAGGTTGGTATGAATAATGAGTTTTCTGGAAAATGGTGTCTGGTCAATAATGAAATGCCTGACAATGTTGGCTTGTGGGTTGTAGGTGACGTACCAAATTGATCAGGATGTCATTTCGAGAAAAGCGCGCGGCGAGGTGGCACGTGATGACACTGAGCGTGATGCGATCGTTAAGAGCACCATGGATGTCTCGCGGTACGTGCATTGATACTAAACAAAAGTATTAATTATTTTAATGAGCTGGCAACCAGCGTTCACTTGGTGAATAAATATTATTTACCATACTTATTTTATTCACGGTAGGTTGAACTTCGTTGCGCGGAAGTTCGCGCTCATTGGACCTCAGCTGCTACGATCGAAGGATGCGCTCGGAGACTACTGCAGTTTCAAGACTGCAGCTGATGACTCGACTTTGATGGTGAAGAAGAAACCAATCGTTGCCGTGGCGAATGGGGCTACTCAGCAAGCACTTTCAAGCGACACGTACCACAAAGAGTCGATGGTCCTGGGTCTGCGTTTCGAGTGGCGCGAGGCAAAGTCCAAACTGCACGTCACGCACAAGGTACGATGAGCTTTTTTTTATGAACTTGTATTCGCTTCCACCAACCAATTTCGCTTTATAAATACTGAACTAGTTGTCAAGTGCGACGCCGTCTCAAGATCACAGTCAGCGTTTATCGAGCTTTGTTAGGGACGAGCATGTCCACGAACAGGTCGTCGACGAGTGGTGTCAAATCGAGAATGCGAATGCTGTGTTCGTGGCGAGCGCGTTTGCGAAAGCGCTGAAGGCCAAGCGTGAGGAAGAAGTGAAGGCACGTGCTCTTGAAGGCAAGAAAGAAGAGCAAATGCTTCAGCTGCAACAAGAGATCCAGATAACAGTGTTGCAGGAGCAGGAATCTCTCGCGCGCGAGGCGAATGAAGACAAGCTACTGCAAAAACAGAGAGCGCAGGACCTTGCACGACGCAAGATGAAGCTTCACTCGGATGCGATTCGCCTCACGACGTACAACGAGAGCGTTTCATCTCAAATCGACTTCCAGGTCCAGCGGCGCGTCACCACTCTCGCTCAAAAGGAAAAAGACCAGGGCTTCATCGCCACCACCAATACGAGGAGTCGGATCGAGACTGACGCGATCGTGCACGAAGTCAAGGAGAGCTACGCGAAACAGTTTGTTGAGGGCCGACTGGCGTTAGCGAGCAAGACCTGGGAACGGAAGGAGAAACGCGTGGCTGACAAGCGCGAGAAGGAGCGACGAGAGCGGGAGTTTCGGATCCTCCAAGAAAGCAAGCTCGCCGCCGATATATCTCTTGAGAACGAGCGCGAGCTCGCTCAACTGCAGGCAGAGCACGAGCTCAAGGCCAAGCAGCAGCTGTCCATTCCAAAGTTCCAACTCGCTGTCCAAGGTCAGTTCCCATGCGAACATCGTGATGTAAAGCACTGGGGCACCAAGTACGACGTGGGCGTCAAGTGTAAGAAGTGCGGGAAGGAGATGTCCAAGTCTTTTGACGAGCCAAACCATACACGTGGCGTGGACCCAGAGGTGGACCTCGATATCGAAGTGCAGCGTGGACACGATGCTGGCGGGCTGGCACTACGGTTCAAAGGCGCAAAGCATCTGGCAACCATTGAGAGCGAACGATTGCGTCTCGAGAAAGAAGCGCGAGCCATCCAGCTCGTTGACTCTGTGCTCTACGACCGCATGAACCCAAAGGTGATCGACGATTTCAACTTTCGACACGGGTTCGATCGCGGTGCGGCGATGAACGTCTCAGGCTCGGATCCGGTGTACCCGCGCATCGTCCACGAGGTCCACCACGCATTATTCCAGGACAACGTGCTCTTCCATGGCCGCCTGCGCAATTTCCACATCCGCATCAGCCAGATCAATGACCTCTACGCGCACTTCACCACGCTGCTCGCAGTGCAGCGCGACTTTCTCGAGAACGTCCATGTCGAGAACGAGGTTGTGATTGAGAAGCTGCCTCTGGTCGAGCGAGACCACGCGCGAGCGGTGCGTCTCCTAGAAGAAGATGCGGCAGCGCTCAAGCGGCTAGAGAAGGCGAAGAAAGAGCTGACGGCAGCTCAGAAAGAGCGTGAGGTGCGTTGATGCTGTGTTGATGGCAGCTGAATTGGTTGAATCCTGATTCTCTGATGAACCTACTCTTGATTCAGGGAGCTAGTCATGCCATCGAGGGCGTCGAAGAGGAAGCTGAGTTTGCCGAGTTCCATGTCCCAGCGCTGATCAAGAGCAGCGACGAGATGCAGCACATACTAGAGCGAATGAAGGCCGAGCAGTGTGTCGTTAAAGAGAAAATCACATTGTCCAACACTGCGCTAGCTGAAGCAGAGAGTGCGAGAGCCAAGACTGACGGGCTCGTAAGCTACTTGGCGTATCGAACGCCTGGTACTGTAGTGCGGACCAAGTTTGGCGTAGCGAGCGTCGTCTACTTTCGTGAAGAAGACAACTGCGTGGTGCTGAGTCCACATTTCTGGAGCGGCACATTCTTCTTCCCCGTGCGTGAGCTGCTCGCATTTGAAGAGATCTTCCGAGAGGATGAGAGTGTAGCGATGGCATGTGAAGAGACCTCGCAGCGCGCGTTCTATAAAGCAGAGGCTCGTCTTGAGAGAAGCGAACTGAGGCACATGGCGCTTGAAGATGCGTTGATACGACCAATCTCCAATTGGAGAGTGAAGAAGGAGCAGGACGAAGCGCTCGTCCGCGAGACGCTCGAGAAGGACGAGCTCGCCATCCAGTTGCAGTACGAACTCTCAGGCAGGAAAGCCAGCTACGTGTCCGCAGAGCAGGAAGCAAAGAAACTGTACGCGTTCCCGCGCGTGTCGCTCAAACGGCGCAAGACACCGGCGCGGTCTCGACCGAGTCGACTGGACATCATGCGCGTGACGCGCGCGAGCGAGAAGCGACTGGCCATGGTGATGGTAGAGGAAGCTCTGATCGGCAAAGACAAGGCTCTCAGAGACCAGTTTGTACGCGAACGGGACTCGATTTTCGTGTTAGAGCTGGCTATTCAGGTGCTGGCGGAGCTGAAGGAGGAGGTGATCAGTGAACTCTGTTCTGAGAGTGTGAGCGAGGCGTTGTACGCGTCCAAGGAGCTTGAGAACTCGCTGAGCACGGCGATCATGCCGCATGAAGGCTGGCAACTGGTCTTTGTCCACACACAACTGGGATTTGATCGGCTATGGGTCGCGCGCAAGAAGAAGAACGAGTTGCTGCAGGTCGCCTGGCAGCGCGAGCTGTCCAAGCTGAGCATTCTGAAGAAGGAGATAGCGAGACGAGAGGAGATCCGGCGCCTGGAAGAGGAAGAGCGTCTTCGACTCGAGAGGAGACGCAAGGACATGCTCGCGGAGGAGCGCTTCTGCCGACAGTTTTACGTGGAGGAAATGGTGCTGTGCATGCAAGAGCGCAAGGCCATGGCGAACGCCGAGCTCGAGATGCGCGATTACCTGCGGCAGCTCGAGCTCGAGGCCATGGAGACAAAGTATGCGAAAATGGTCGAGGACCGGAACTATACGAGCGACAAGGCGGCTCGTCGCCTCGAGATCAAGCTGGGGAAGAATGAAAAGCATCGGCTGCACCGCGAATGGCTTCACATCAAGGAGGAGGACGAACTCGCAACCCAGATCCGAGAACGCGAGCTCGCGCTCGCCCAAGCGGAAGCCCTCGAGCGGCAGTTTGACAAGTACCTAATCCAGCAAGCCATCGACGGGAAAGTGGCTGCAGCGCTGGAAGCGAGTCGCCTCCAGGAGCGAGTTCGCGAGGCACAACGCGTCGCAACCGAGAAGAGAGCTGCGTTCGAGTCGAAACTGGTGCAGGAGCGCATGATGGCGACGGTGGCAACGTTCCACACGCTCGCAAAGGCCGAGTTTGAGTGGATGGAAACGGTCGAGCGAGCAGCGTTCTGGCTCGAGCGACTCGTGCCTTTGGACAAGAACGTGCGCCAGTTGGAGCCCGAGCTCGAGCGTATCATGAAGGAGCGAGAGCACGTTGTCGCGGATGCTAAGCTCAAACGCGAGCACGCGAAAGCGTGTCAAGAGCGCCTCGCAGCTGCAAGCGCTGCGCTGGAGATCGCGATCAAGAAGGAGGACGAGAGCTCCAAGTTCTACAAGAAGGCCCATTTCTTCAACTCGACAATGGACTCAGAGGTCATCCACGGCCGGCCGCAGCGGTTCAAGACGCTGTACCTGAGCGAGAAACTCCACAGCCGATACTTTTCTCTGCTGACTGAGTCGATCGTGTGTCGCGCCATTGTCGAGTGCAGCGAGCGCGAGGTCGTGCGTCTCGAGCAAAAGCTGAAGGACCTGAACGAAGAACGCGTCGTGAAGAGTAAAGAGGTGAGTCACCTCAAGCGCAAGCATCGGCGCGCGTTCCACTTCACGCTGCGACGCGCTGAGCTCGGGAAACTCATGTTTGGCGCCTCACAGCGTCACCTGCTGAAGGAGAAGTTCCAGCAGTGGGTGAAGTTGTGGTCCCAGCGCGTAATGGTGCGCGCCTCCTTCGAGCTCAAGCACAATCTGATTCTTCAGCAGCAGAAGATCAAGGCCGAGACGTATCCAGCACACACCAAGGCGGCATTAGTGAATGTCGGTGATGAGCTGAGCACAAAACTCTCAATTCTGCACGACCATCAGAAGCGTAAAGTGCAATGCCGACTTTGCAAGCACGAATACTCGGAGGGGCAGAACAATCGGTACGCATGTCTGTACCACCCTGGCGCCTACGAGCTGGCGTGCGTGCACTCATGCCCGTCGCGCCGAGAGGGTCCTATGGCTTCGGTCGCTGCGTCATGCATGCTGCATCGCGCTAGGCGATGGCTCTGCTGCGACGAGACGGACGAAGGGCGCTTTGGCAGCAACGGCTGTGCGCGGCGCTACCACATGCCAACACGCTCCAGCCCAGCGCTGGAGAAGCTCGTGGCAAGGAAAACCCAGGAAGAAGCGACATTGTTGGAGCAAATCGACCAGCAGCTGCTGGAATTAAAAGAGCGCAATATTGTCGGCCAAGTGAAAGCCGCGACAAAGTCTGTCATCACCAAGATCGAGCGCGAACTCAGTGAGAACCGGGCAGTCGCGTCTAAGTACCACACGTTGGATCGACGCTAGCTGTGTCGACAAACTCACCTCGTCACTTGGCGAACTCCTGGTTAAGAAAGCGTTCGAGGTAGTCAAGCGTTACGCCGCACTCGTCTGCGAGCTGTTCTAGGTGGTTGACGTGCCTGCGAGTGCCGCCAAAGAAGTCGGAGACCTTGCTGAAGATGCCGTCTTTCCTGGGCGATCCCTTCTGAGGACACGCACCACTTGAGGAGCTCAAGGCGTGTGTCACACTTTCAGGGAGGAACTGGTCGTCTGGGTGGCGACGCGAGTGGTCGACGATCACTTGGACGATCTTGGACGCGTCCTCGGGCTTCATCGCTGGCTTCAACGGCATTTTCTGCCATAAGTTCTCAAAATCACGATGGGCAGCGCTGTCTTGGTACCCACGGAGAAATGGGTGAGCGAGCGCCTGTGTGGCTGTGAGGCGTGAGTTAGAATCGCGTTGAATCAGACCCTTGAGGAAGTCGCGGCACTCAGGCGAGAACTTGTTGGGCATGGGCGGCAGTGGGTCCGTGCAGATGGCCTCCTCGAGGCCAAAGAAGCCGTCGTCGACTGCAAACGGGTATGCGCCCGTCGCCAGCGAGAAGAGCACGACCCCGAGCGACCAGATGTCGCTTACGTACGTGTAGCTCTTGCCCGAGATCCGCTCGGGCGCCATGTACATCATCGTGCCTTCAAACTCGGAGAAGTACGACGCCGACTTGGACAGAGTCCCCGCGAGTCCAAAGTCAGCGACCTAGTGAAACAAGCAACACTGTCAACTGCTTTGCAGCTGAGCTCTCAGCACCAGAGCTCCAGAACGAACCTTGAAGTCGCCTTTGCGATTGAGCAAGATATTGGCTGGCTTGATGTCGCGGTGGATCATTCTAATTCAAACAATGTCAGCAAGTAAGAAATTGTCAGCCGATAATTTCCAGAGCCCAAGAGAGAAACCTTATAGAGCATTTTCAAGTACCGCTGACTGTGCATGTGCTCGAGCGCAGTGAGGCAGCAGAAGGCTCCGTGGCGCACCACTGGGTCGGGGATCGAGACCTTCGCATCGATGAGGTCCTGCAGACTGCCCATGTCCATGAACTCCATCACGATGGAAACTGCGCACTTGGCTGGCGTCAGGTACGCCCCGTAGAACGAGACCTGGTACGGACAGACACTGCCATTCGCCGGGCCTGAGCTGGATGAAGACGAAGAGAAGAAACCACCGGTACGACACTGGTTGTTGTCGATGGGCGCGAGGTTCTCGTGGAGCGCGTGCAGCTCGTGCCGGACCATGTGGCGCTCTTCCTCCTTGTACACAACCACCTCCTTCACGGCCACGAGCTTGAGCTCAGGCAGGTAGAGCGACATGTACACGATGCCACCGGCGCCTTTGCCAAGCTTCTTGACGCGCTTCGTACGCTTGCCAAGCCCCGCGGGGCCGTCATGTGCGACTTCCTGGAACTCGGCGCCCTCGGGCGAGCTCATGCTAAGCGTGACGCTGGACGCGCGGCGTCGCCTCGTGTCCGCAACCATCGTCACAACTTGGCTATGGGCTGTGTCTACGAACTGCACACGTTGGCGAACAGGGGCTGGGACTGGGAAGGCGTCCGTCATCTGGGCTGTGACCATCAAGGGCAGCTCGGGTCTCGTGACCGCGTCCATATTCAGCTGTAGGTGTAAGTTCTTCTTCACGTGGAACTGCGTGGCTCCTCCACCCGCAAAGCTCACGGGGCTTGGCGCGCGCACGACTGCAGCTGGCAAAGACCTGGATGCTGACGCGCCTGCCCCTCCACCGCGAGCGAGCTTCTCTCTGGTGTGGCGGGCGTGTCGTGCGGCCATAGCAGCGACGCGCATCGTCGCCCGTGGAGAAATGGGTACGTGCTGCGGCGGAATGTAGCCATGTAGTTGCTGGTGAACGCTCATCATCATGTGCTGCTATGGACTTGCAAGTGATAAGTACTTGGTCCTCGATGAAGCTATGGCTATCAAGATGGAGCCGCAAATGAACACTGAAGAGGTGAGTGGCAATCTCTTGGCGCTTTGGGCCCCACCACTCGTTTACAACCGACAGTGTTGCTATTTCTGGTCAAGAGCCTAAAAAACTAACCGCCTTCTGTTCTCAGTATCACATTCAGAGCTCAGCTGTTGATCGCCGGTTCGTTGGCAAAGACGATGCTCAGGTAGCTCGAGAGCGCGAGCTTTTGGACGTTTCGCTTGCCTGCAGGCTCGCTCCACGAGACGTTATGCGCGAGCGCCTCCATGCTCTGTCGCAGCGCGCTGTCGGCGGTTTTATCGGCGAGATCCGCGAAGAAGACAACGCCGCTGTGGCGCTGGAAGCTGCGTGGCTTGCGCTCGTCGAGCTCGTAGATGAGAAGCAGACAGTACGACGGCTCGCAACTGATGTTGCACAGCAGGTCGGCGGCCGCGATCTGCAGGTTCTGATGGCTCTCTGAGGCGAAGAAGAGCGTGAGAGCCGCTGCGATGTGCTGCTGCGTTGCGCCTATGAGTGTCGGGACGTGGAACGCCATGTTGCTAAGGATATCTGCGGCGATCTCTTGGCATCTTGGCTCCTTAGGCTTGAGCAGTTTGTCCCACATGAGCGGAAAAAAGTCTCTTGACAGAGTTGAGAGCTCGACTTGGACGAAGCTGAGGTTGCGCATGCACTCGAGCGCATGAATCTGGATCGTGGGCAAATGGCTTGGGAGCGTGGTGAAGAGCTTGAAGAGCAGAGCAAGCGCATGCAGTTCGTTCATCTCGCGCGCGATGTTGGCGTCGACGCTGGCGTGGCAGATCGCGACCACTAACAATGTTGCGAATCCAGTCAGCTTGTTGCAAACCAAGTGACTTACAAGTGAGCTATAAGGCGGCCCGGTACTTACGTGTGAGCTCCAGCGAGTCGCACACCTCGTGCTTAGTCCATCTACCAACGCGACACAAGAATGAGAACAACCCTCAAAGCTACATAAGCTGAGTGATGACAGACTGTGCATACGAGTTCGTACAATGCGCCAAACACACGAGACGTCTGCCAGGCGTGCGCCAGCGTCGCCTGCTCCTCCCAGATCCGAGCCAAGTGGTCTACTACAAGCCACACACACAGTATCGTCCACGTCAGCTCACGCATCGCGACTTCATAGCCAACTATCCATCTTGAGCATACGGATGGCGGTGGCGCCGTCCGCGCGCTGGAACTGCTCGCGGTCCTGCGTGTCCACGAGGCGCATGGCGATCTGCGCGAGCGCGTCGCGCATGGCCGCGCTCTCGTGTGCGTCGCGGAACGCATCCATGAGCGTCGACACGGGCGTATCCAGGCGCATGCGGCGTGTCACGCCCATGCTTCTTGTTGCCTAGCAACTCAACTCGTAGCTGCTGGTGATGGCCAAATTTGGATCATGAAGAGTCGTCCCGTTCCTGATACCTGGTTTCTGATTCTTGCGCGAGTGTATTTCAGTCGTCCCGCACGATGCACCATGTTCGGGACACACACTAACGGCCCAGCACGTTACTTTGTTTCCATACAAATGCTAGCGGCCCAGTGCGAATATCTCTTTTGAGATGTGGAAGAACACGAAGAAGGCGACTTACGAGTGAGTAGAGTAGCCCATGGAGGTGCTGCGCGTGGACTTTGAGAGCGCAGAGGCGCTTCAATCGCACGCGGCAGGCAACAACACGCGCTCAGCGAGCGCCATGGCGGACGCGCCCGTGTGGTCCCGTCTCTTCCGGCACTTCACGCTCCAAGCGCCGCTCTCAAACCGCCTGCTGGTAACGACATACATGAAGATATGTGATGATCTCAAGCAATGCTGGCCTCACTAATGCTGCGTGTATGTGTGTGTGTGTGTGTATGACAGCCAAAGGTGAAGGCCGGCCGCCTGATGCTCGAGGTCGGCGTGGTGCCCGAGTGGCAGCACTTTGAAGTGGCACTCGCTGGCTCGAGCCTCGCCGACCTGGGGCTGTACTACTACGCGAGCAAGAGCGCGACGGCGCCCATTGGCTGCATCCTGCTGCGTAGCGCGCACATCGACGTGCTGGAGGAAGTACTGATGGTCGTGACGACCGACAAGACGTGGTTCCTGTGTGCGGAGCACGCGCGCGAGGCGAGCGACTGGGCCGAGGCGATCTGCGCGACGATCGAGAAGCTCAGCCAGGGCGTGCTGCTCCAGGGCATCAGCCCCAAGCGGCGGCGGCTCTCCAGCAGCGTCTCGGCCGTGACGCTCAAAGAAATTCAGTCGCGTGAGCCACGCACGCGCGTGGACGAGTTCCTCGAGGTCTTTGTCAAGTCGAGCTGCGAAGACATCCGCATCCAAGCCATGAAGGGTGCGCTGTCCTGGTCCTGCATGCGCAATCTGGCGTGGAAGCTCTGGCTCGACTACCTCCCGCTAGACGTGCCGTTCCACCAGTGGCTCCCGATTGCAAGGGAGAAGCGCCAGAAGTATGCTTGGCTGCGCAAGACCCACCGGATCTTCCGGGCTTCGCTCAGCGGCGCTCAGAACGACGAGGTATAGAACAATGTTGGACCGTTTGGATCAAGTTATGAGCTGATTTTAATGCTTGTATGACACTTTGTATGCGTTTGTAGGATTTTATCACGGCCTGTGAGACCTCCGAGGACAACCTCGTGTACGACATTTACAAGGACGTGAGACGCACGCGCGGCGCGATGCCGTTCTTCCGCAAGGCCTCGGTGCAGTGCACGCTCATCCGGATCCTGTATACGTACTCGCACGCGCATCCAGAGATCTCGTACAACCAGGGCATGGGCGAGCTGGTCGCGACGGTTCTCTATCTGCTCTACATTGAGCAGTGGCCGCCAAGCAACGATTCAAACCCAACCAAGTCGACGGGTGACGATGTCGAGTCGACCATTTCGCCGTCGTCATCGTTTGAAAAGCTGAGCGACGAGAGCGACTCGGACGACGCATCCTACGTATATGTGGAGAGCTTCATCAACCTCCAGAGCGATGACTCGTGTCTCGACGGCACCACGTTCCTGAAGCTTGCGCCTTTTGCTGGCCACGGCAAGGGAAAATATTCCGAGTACGGCATACAAATTTGGTTGTTTGGCTGGATTTGTTTGCTAATCGTGTGGCTCTGGATGTCTGTATGTAGATGCTGCCGTGAAGCCGCTGAAGAGATAGTCCGGGAGATGACGAGCGGCGCGTTCCTGGAGCACGACGCCTATCTACTGTTGGAAGAAGTGATGGTCCGCATGGCTGGTGCTTACTGTCCTGAAGCGCCTCCGCCACGAAAGAGCCCAGATAAAATCAAGAACAGCATCGGTTCTGCGTCGTCCTACGTGCTCAGTGCCGAGCCGACAAGTTCGCCGCTGTACGATCAAATGAACAGCATCCACAACCACATCCTGAGTCGCTGCGACCCGCCATTGGCACGCCACTTGTCGAAGTTGGGCATTGAGCCGCAGATGTTCTCACTCCGCTGGGTTCGCGTGCTCATGTCGCGCGAGTTCGAGATGGCGCAGGTGTGGCAGATCTGGGACGCGATCTTCAGCCTCACACCGTGCGACTTCTCGTTTATTAACCTGCTCTCCGTGGCCGCCGTGCGCGAGTTTCGGGATGAAATCCTCGCGGTCGAGGATGCCACCAGCGTGCTGCTCTGCTTCCGCGACATCTCGGACCGCGTCGAGGCCGATCGGCTGGTGGACAACGCGCGGGACCTCTACGAGGCGCTCATGATCGCCGCGGCCGTCGAGGCGTCAACTCGATATTCGTGAAACAAAAAGGTGAAAGTTGGCGGCCAAGATGGAAATTGGTTGCACCCACATAAACAAAGAAAAACCCAGATACAAGCTGTGGAAAAAAGGGAGCTCAGCACCTTGTGACTCGCTCACTGGCTTGTAGTCCTTGCGTGGATGGATGCATATTAGGCTTGGTTCTCTATTTCTTCTTGTCAGCGGGCCCGCCGCTCTTTCCCTTTCGGCTGCCACCAGTGGCCTTGCGGCCGAGCAGGTTGTGCTGGCCCTTGGTCTGGAACGGCGCGCGCTTTGGCAGCGGCTTGGCACTCGCAGTCGAGGCCTCAGCGTTCGCACTGGCCGCCTGCGCCTTCCACTCGGTGCGCGGCAGGTCTGTGCGCACTTCGATCATCCGCTCCTCCTCTGGGATCATCTTCTTGTGGGCCGTCTGTGCGTCAAGAACCAGAAAAGAAATCCCAGGTCAGATTCAGCTTTAGGTTCTTCAGGTCAACATTGTGAGCAGCTACGTACAAAGTCGGTGCGGAAGGTGATCATACTCTCGAGCTTCTTGCGGTTGTAGAATGTGCCCTTGACGTCCACGAGGTAGAACGCGCGGTGGTTCGCGACCTTCATGATGATGTTGTTCGTCGTGTTCGGGTTGGCCGACACGAACGACGCGGGCACGTCGATGGGCTTGCCGAGGTCCTGAACATTAGAAAGTCGACATAGCGAAAAGGCTTTGAGTTTTTAAAACCAAACTGATAATAGCATACGGATTCAAGCTCACCCCGAAGAACTTGTGCGTCGTGATGCGTAGCTTGTTGCCGCCGCCGACCACCGAGATGCGCGCCACCGCTCGCTGTTCAGACGGATAAGCATGTCAGCCATTGGGCTATAATCATTTCGCTGGCATACAAGCCTGACTACCAAAAGGGACGTACGCGAGCGTGGAAGCCGATGAGGAAGGCGAGCATGATGCTCGAGCCAAAGCCGATCGTCGAGCCAAAGTCGTTGGTGATCCATGAGAGCGTTGTGGGCTCGCCCAGTGTTTGCGGAAGCACTGCAGTAACAACCAATCAACATACATATAATCCAGAGGTTAGTTAGTATTATCGGGGTTGGGTCAGCTCTGATAAGAAGTAGATAGCTTACTCTCTGCGAGGCTCTCTTCGTAGCCCTTGAGCCACGACCAGAACGCGATCTATTGGCAGCAGCGAGTACGAGTACGTGACATAGCGCATTAGATTTGTCACCCATATAAGTTGCAATACATAGTAGGGATGCGTACATGCGCCAGCGATCCAGCCGACAAGATCCCAAAGTAGCTCTATACGTCACCAAGAACAACATCATTGTGAGCAAGCCGTTCGCGTCAAGAGACGCAGTCCACAAGCGACCTAAATGCACCAGCATATTGTGAGCAAGACCTACCTTGCGCGGGTACTCATAGAGCAGATCGCCGTTCTTCTTGTCGCCCTGCTCCGGCTGGTTCTTGAGCACCGAGTCCCAGAGCTTCTCGTTCGTCAGTGGCTCATCAACATCATCCTTCTTCTTGTCTGCTGGCAGCGTCTTCACGTCCGCAGGTCTGTTATCATTGCAATACATACACGATCAGTATCAGCTTGTGAATAGAGCTCTTCGTTGAAAAGAGCTCTACGCGAAATGGCACTTTGCCAAATGGTGACGTACGCGGAGCTGAAGCCTCGCCAGAGCAGCGGGAAGCTGCGGCCGCCGACTCTGCTACCACTGAGCGTCGTGCTCTGGAGCGCCATGCGCTGTAGCGTCAGTAGCCTCACGCCGCTCGTACTCCCGCGCAGCAACAGCACCATCGTCCGTCACTTGCTTGCTTCGTTCCTGGGCCAGTGCCGTAGTTTGCGTTGTCTTTGGCACGAGCAACATTTTTGATTGAGCTACCTTCGTGCAACATGCAAAGCCTATGTTTTTGATGCGCGTCAAAAAAAATCTTTTTTGTTTGTTTGAAAAATGCAGCAACGGCCTCGAGAAGTGCCTGTCGATAGACCGTCGACTGTGCAGACCTACGTGTGCGAGCATACATACGTGACCATGCATATATGCACAGCTGGTCTTACAGTAAACTGTGTGGTATGCGTGGATGTACAATCAGACCAAGGGCGCTGCTTCGCGATGACGCTCAAGAGCTCCAACCAGGACAGCGGCGGTGGCTGCCGACGGGGGGCAGACCGGATGCATCCAAGCACTGGAGCAGCCAGACCAAGCGCGCAGCAGCGCAAAAGTACGCGTGTTGTAGATATGTTCAGCTGGTGCTACTGGTTCTGTCATGTTGGAGCCGTGCAGGAGTTGATTATGCGGATGATGTGCTGGTATGTGTCTCTAGGGTTGAAGCGATCGCGTACTGCTCGGAACCACAAGCAACGCAGCTCCACACACTCGAAGACGAGGTGCGGTAGTCTCGTTCTACTTACTGTTGTATGTGATAAACAAGTCAACGGTGTGCTTGTGCCTCCGTTTCTTTTGTATTGTGAATGTATACTTGAAGGTGGAGTATCTGGAATCCGAAGTACGGCCATTTTCCACGCACCATAGATAAAGCTGATGAAGTAAACGAGTCTTGCGTACATGTAACCTATCATTGTATCTATGTGTGCGTGGACAGATGAACAAGTTTGTGCAGGAGTTCTACGTGGCGGCCGCGACGTTTTCAGCGCAGGCCTCGGCCCAGAAAGCGTACGTCGATTGCTCCCTCGGCTTGAATTGGTTATGCGTATTTCCAATGACGTGAATGGGATTGAAATAGGCTTGTACGAGCGCTCATGGACCAAGAGTAACTCGTTCACATGTGCGCTGCTACCATGAACAACGAAAAACTTTGGGATATATATATTTATAAAGTCTGGTGTACATACAAAATAAGTTAGCGGAAAGCGCTTGACGTCGTAGTGGCAACATTGCTGTCTGTGCATCACTCTGTGTCGCCATCGCTCATGGTCGCCTCTCTGGTATGCAAATGCGAGAGGTCTCAGCGGTTTGCTGTCTCTTGAACAAATTTCTCTGTCTGTCTGCTGCTAGCACCTGCTCACTGCCTTCTCTGGTCCATGGCACTTGGCCTCGACACAGCCACATTTTTTCCCTGGGGTTTTCTGATGACAAGCCGATTTAATTCACTCAGAAAATGTCTGGCGGGCGAGGCGGCAGGAAGGAGCCGAGTCCACGCGGCTCGTTCTGCTGCACGACATACTGCAGGCGGTAGTTGGTGAGCTTGAGCTGCTTGACCTGGGTCTGGAGTTCCTCGATCACGAGCTGCTGGTCGCGGATCTGCAGCTTGTACGTCTCGACCTCGGACAAGACCTGGCGCAGCGCGTGGCTCTCACGCTCGCTGGTCTCCAAGCGCGAGCGCAGCGCGTGCATCTCGTGCTGCCAGCAGCGCATTTGCTGCTCTTGCTCCTGCACGCGGCGCTCAAACTCGACTCGCATCTGCTGCATCTCAGCCTGCGGTTGCTGGAGACTCACATTGCTGCTGTGCTGCTGGCTGTGGTGACCCTGCTGGTTCTCGTCGCGCAGCGCGACCTCCCGCTTCTCCTGCAGCTTGAGTGCGCTGAAGCGCTCGATCGCCGCATCTACATCCATCGCGTACGCGCTTTCTATCGCTCGCTTCGGCTGAGTAGTGGTGACGCCTCTGTGTGGTGGCCCTTGTGTGTGCAGCGCTCGGGAGCTGCTCGTGCCGTCCTTTCCAGCTCAATAGCTTTCCTATTTCTGGGCTTGTCTTCATATTGCTGAAGATAAACCAGTAAAACCGGTTGTTAAATTGGTGAAAATTGGCTTGATTTTATCGGATAAAAACGCTGCTCCTCCTCGCTTTCTTCCCATACAAACTCCAAGTGTAAACTCCTGAACATGCCCTAAAACAATTAGGGCAAATCGACGAGAAGAAGACGACAAGAGCTCCACGAGTCGCAAAGTGCATGCTGAACTGGGCAGGGAGCGGATCACCCTTGCGAACAATCAAGTTCTCATGGTTCCGCTCCATGCCAGATAATGACCAGGTGATCGACCCGCTTAGTTGAGTCGTCCCGTCGATGACGGTATACTTGTGGTGCAGCGAGCCATGTTGGTTGCCCGCTGCACGCACTTGGATGCCCGCCGCCACGAGGAGG
>JAASFV010000525.1:0-19855 GCA_023334015.1 Globisporangium paddicum
ATGCCCCCCTCCCCCCAAATTGATATCCCACCTGGCATATTTGGCGATAACAAGCAACTCTCCAAGCACAACATCTGCAGCCACGGCAGCGTGCCAGTCACTCCCTGCATTTGGTGTTTGGTGGCTGTCGTGTGTTGTGTGTTGCGCCTGTGTTGAAATTGTTGTGTTGCGAACTCGATTTGTTGACATGAGTTCTGGACAAACAACTGCTTACCAAAACCCTCACAAACAGATTACCGCCAATAAGCCTTCTATAATAGGTACTAATATGTATAAAGGCTATTTGTTCTGCTATGTGCAGATTATAACGTACTTTCAGTGTAGAAACAGCCGTTACTCTACATAAGAAGTATATTCTACTTTAAAAGTATATCAAGATCGTGTAATAAAGCGCCAATCCAAGCAAAGCATATGGAGAGGAAGAGTCAACAACTGAACGACAAAAATGGGGAAATGACAAATGAGGACTACTCCAGTCATATAGTACCAAAGAAGATGCACCTTCGATAAAACAGGACCAATTGCAAAGGTTGCTGTCAAAGTAAAAGTAATGAAATATAACAGATAAAATTCGATCACGTAATTTATAACGCATACAGTACAAGTGTGAGTGGTGAGGCCTTCTTGTATCAAAATAAGGAAAGTACAGACTTTCCTATATGGGCAAACCCCGTATAGAAAATGCTGCTGACAATATATGGGTTTGGCTATAAACCTGTCAGCGTATCAACTATTCGCGACTATAATTTCGTTACTAAATGGAGATGCGATGAGGGTGATGGTGGATTTGTGCGAGGGAGATTGCATGAGGCCCAACACAGAAATCGATCCGCTTCTCTGGCTGGAGCGAGACAAAGAGGCTGGTGTGGCAGATGACGAAGCAGGAGACAAGCGCGACCCAGGCAAACTTGCTCCTTTTGAAGGAAAATTAGAAGCTAGAGGCCAAGAAGGATGCTACCAATCGGAGCATCATACTTGTGTAGGTGATATCAGCAGAAGCCGAAGTGAAGATCACAATGCTAAAGTATCTGAAGGAGCTTCAAGTTACCAATATAATTCAGCAAGAAACTGATGATATAATCCCTTTAAATTCGTACAACTGATCCTCGAGATGATCAACGTGTACACGCGCGCAGTATCAAGCAAATCATTTTGAGGACTAGCCTGCGAACCTCTCTTTTGTATATCGCTTGTCCTCTCTGCCCATCACCGACCTACCTGGCCTTGCAGTTGTTTCACTCTACCGATTATCAATAAAAGCACGTTAGCTAGAGACGATCTTCCGCCATTGGGCTGACACCCCCATCCCACTAGAATAATCGTAGATCGGCTAAGCGATTGCTCGCAAGAACGCGCAAACACCCGGGCCCCGGCCTTGCAAACCACGCCATGGTCTCGCAGTCCAAGTCCACTTACTGCCCACCTAGACAGCTGCTACAGTGCGCATCATTTACCAGACTACAGCAGACATGCTCATTCAAAAGCTGTCTGGGGCTCATTGCGCTCATTTCACGCACTTTAACCGAGAGAATACTCTCAACAATTATTTGCGCGCGCTAATCGTATAGAGACTTCACCAACCAGTAAACAAGCTCCGTAATATCGAGATATTCCTCATCATTAAAACCATCCGATCCCCGTCACGTCATCGTCCTCTACGTCTGATCAGCTAACACGCCGCTATAGCAGGAAGCAACCAGCGGCATTGGCAATAGTAGTGTAGCACAACACATGAGCGACAACACTGAACAGTATGATAGCACCAATCTTTGATGTTTGCACGCGCAAGCAAATATGAGCGACGGACAGTGCTTCAAGGTGGTATGCGGCAAGGCACAGATTTGCGCACAGCAACCAACAACCCATGCCATCGACGACAAACTATCGGTTTCTGAAGCATATCCAGGAAACAAACAACAACGAAAGACGCAATAGGCGGAATTCAGATCAATAACATGTCGATGAACGCGGCAACGACGCTAGCACCAGGCCAGCAGAGATCGCCAGTGTTGGTCCGTTTGAATGTTTATGCCGCCAACAAACACACACTTGACATGCGCCTGCAATTCAGAACATCTCCAGACACCATTGTATATGCAATATTTATTACAAACAATAAAAGGACAATCATCGCGTTGTGTTCGCACCTACCAATGCGACTGCTCGCATCCAGACGCAGTTTGTTCCCGCGAAGTAATTCCAACTCTGTACATAACGTATCGTTATTCCATTGCGCCAGCAATCAATTAGGTGGTGCGTATTTTTCGTGTTATATTTCACTACTTTTGCTTGTCCCTCCATTTTGACGCAGCAAGTTTTGCAATTGGTCTTCTTTTTGTGTGCAATTCCCGTTCTGTCATCCTTTTGCGCCTAATGGGGTCCTCATTGGCCATTCCCCGCCCAAGATAGAGACGGGTCAGATGATGGACACTTGGACTGACTCGCAGCCAGTCCAGGAACCGTCCAGTTCCGGAGAAACAAGTGCGCGCGTGAGTTATTAGCCGCTTTCTGCAGCACGACACGCAAGCCCAGGCGCGGACGGACGGGTCCCCACACAGAGAAACCAGCGCCTGCGGTCGCTCCAGCACCTTAACCCACTAGTACGACATGCGGCGCGGGGGCGACAGCAACGCCATGCGGCCGTCGTATCGCAGCGCCACGTCCATAAGCTCGGCATCTGCGACGCCCAGTGGCGGCGGCCACCCGAACGGCACGATTCTCGTCAACCTGGACGTGTTCGTGCAGCGCGCGACCGTGGGACACGATATCTCGCCGCAGGACGAGGACCTCATCGTGCTCTTCCGGCGCAACAGTAAGGAGATCACGTCCGAGCCCACGCGGTGGCACTCGGACCACGTGGCCGAGTGGAACCAACACGTGGGCATCCAGACGTCGCTGCTGCGCGGCAAGAAAACCGCGGCGGCCACGCACATGAACGCCAATGGCACCTTCCCCAACGAGTTCCTCAAGAAGGAGTACGAGGTCGTGCTCGTCGCGGTACGTTTCTTGTGTGGTGTTATGTGTGGGGTTACACTTGGGTTACTCATGCTGTTGTTGCTGCGTGTGTTGTGTGTGTGTAGCTGCCGAGCCACTCGGCCGTGGCGCTCTTCACGGTCGACTTTGCCGAGCTCGTGCAGCCGCAGAACCCCGTGCGCCACAAGGTCTACCGCATCTCGCCGCTCAAATGCCGCGACCTCGCGGCGCTGCTCGAGTTCGAGATCGTCTGGGACTTTGCCAAGCAGCAGCCGTCACAGCTGCCGCCGTCCATGCCCTCGCTCTCGTCCATGCCCTCGTCCTCTATCCCGCAGTCCTCTAGCATGCTCCAGAACAACTCGCTCTCGATCGCGGGACTGCCGCCGTCGTCGCTGCTCTTGGGCATGAAGACGCGCCAGAACGGGTACCCGGAGACGTCGTCGTCCGTCTCGTCGCGCCGCACGACCGCGAGCATGAGCTCGCAGAGCAGCGACCGCGACCCGCTGGCGGACCTCGCCGGCTGTTCAGACTGCCGGTCGTCCAAGCGCCGTCTTGAGCGCAAGGAAATGCAGATTTTGCAGCTCGAGAGCTTCTTGAAAGAGTCCCAGAAGCGCATCGACTCGCTCATCTTTGAGAACGAGGAGCTCATCATCCGTGAGCAGGCAGAGACGAAGAACGCGGGCCAGTACCGTGCTATGACGATCCGCCTGCTGCAGGAGCTCGAGATGGCGTTCCAGTTCTGTGCGACACAGGTGATGCAGGCCCAGGACAGCGGCGCCGACATGTCGACGTCGTTCATGTTCCTGCCGCAATTCGAGTTCATGGAGCGCGTCAAGAGATTCCACTTTGAATTGGACTCAATCACTGGTATGAATGAGGACGGCGCCAGCAACGGCACAGGCTTCAAGAGTGCCCAGGAAGCGTGGAAGCTCTTTGATTTCCGCAATGAAATGGACAATGCGCTCGAGCGCAACCAGCGCCTCCAGCGGCAGCTTGAGTTTCTGAGTCGATCACTGGTGTACGACGTTCAAGATCCCTCGGCAATGCCACCATCATCGTTCAACGGAGAAGCGGGCAAGGCTGGCGGCTTCTCGCACGACACGCCCCAGCTGCGCCGCCGCACGGGGACCAACACATCGGCTGATTCAGCCGACTCGGACAATAGCCTCGACGACCCGCTCGCGATGAGCCACGGCGCACCTGCTGTCACGATGACTGAGCAAATTAACAATCTCGAGCGCGAGAACTTTGTGCTCAAGGCAAAGCTTGAGAGCGCGGTGATGGACCTGAAGCAATACCAGAAGGTGAACCCGCACTCTGAGACTTACGACACGACCAGCTCCAGCAGCCACGAAACCAACCCGATGCACGACGACGACAGCCTGCAGATCGAACTTGAACAGGTCCGTGAAGACAAGTCGCTCTTGGAGCAGGAGAAGAACATGCTGAAGCAGGACAAGAGCATGCTCGAGCACGAGTTGAGCGGCGCGCGCGTGGAAATCGAGAAGCTACTGCAGAAACTGGAGCAGAATGCGAACAACTTTGCGAGCAGCTCGAGCTCAGTGTCTGCGATGGCGCCACCGCCATACCCATTCGACTCTCAACAGCGACAGCCCTCGCTTGATGCATCAGCTGTTGGCAGTGAGCGTGGGTCAACTGCGGCGCCAGGATTCCTGAACAAGATCTACATGGATGTCGGTAAGGCGAAGATCGCGTTGGAAGAGAAGGTCAAACAGTTGAACGTGTTGCTGCGTGAAGCGACGGACGACAACCTGCGATTGCAAGCCCAGCTGGAGGCGCAACAGGAACTGTTGATGAAGCAGCAGCAAGACTTGGACACCTGCTTGGAGGACAATGGTCCGAAGATCGTCGAGCTCGACGACGACGACAATGAAGCGGACAAGAAGAAGATCGTTGCGCTTGAGAAGCAAATCCAACAGTTTCACCTTCAGTTGGACGAAAGTTATAAAAAGCTGGCCGTTAAAGAGCAAGAGCTGAGCGCGCTGAGTGCACTCATCGCAGGCAGAGAAGCCGCTACGGCGGCACTCGGGGACGCGAAGCAAGCCACCGAGAAGGAGCTCGAGGTCACCTTGATGATGCTCATGAAGGCCCAGGACCAGACGACGGAGCTTGAGAGCCAAGTCAAATTGCTCCAGCAGCAGTTGCAAGCTGCCGAGCAACGCACCAAGACAGCCGAAGCTGCTGCTGCTTCAGCTGCGATCAAAGCGCCGTCAGTGCCATCGTCTCCATCGTCGCTGGTGTCAAATGGTGGCGATCGGGGCGACGAGTTCGTGGAGCTGACCAAGCAGCTGAAGCTGTCCAAGCAGGAGGTGATGCAGCTCCGCTACCGCAGCAATCAAATGGAGAGCGTGAATGAGAGACTCGAGGAGGCGCTGAAGGAGAAGCGGACGCTGCAGGTGAAGCTCACTGCGCTTGAGGGTCAGCTGTACGACCACCGCAGCCGAACGATCAGTGACAACAGCTTTGCCACGGACCAGAACGTCATGGTCGCCGAGCTGCAGAATCAATTGGACCAGCGGTCTGCGCAGCTGCTGGTCAGCCAGCGTGAGCTTGACATGTTGCGACGCGAGGTCACGAATCGCTCGACTCCAACAACCTCCACTGCCGACGCATCGTATGCTGTCGCATCTTCGTCAGCATCTCATGTTGAAATCGAAGAACTGAGCATGAAGGTGAAGAAGTTCGAGACTGAGATCTCGCACCTGTGCGATCGCAACGAGGACCAGGCTCGGAAAATTGACGAGCTCGGCGACCGTATCACGCAAGTGACTCAGGAGCGCGCTGAGCTGGAGGGAATCTGCATGCAGATGGTTGGCGAGATGGATCTGATGGCGCATCTGAACGGCAACATGGGCAACAGTGCGGAGGACGAGAGTGATGAGTACGAAAACGAAGAGCTGGAAGAAAAACCTGCTGCACCAGCAACATTTGCGCCGGTCTCAGTTGCGGTTCCTGTCATGGTCACCTCGACGAAGGTGACGGATCGATACGCGAGTGCCTTGGTGTCGAACGAGCGCAGGGCGTCGAACCCCCGTGATATCAACAATGCACCACCAACCCCGGGGGGATCAAGCAAGGTTGCGCATTTGATCAAGAACTTCACCGAGCCAAGCGATGCTTCGCCGGCAAGCGACCGACGACCGAGCGACCCAGTGTCGAGCATGAAGTCGAACGTGAAGAAGGTGACGAAGATTGATTTTCGTATGCGCAATGCCTCGAATGCGAGCTCGCGAGGCGCCAGCTCGAGCTCAGGCAGCGCAGTGGAAGCCATGGCCGCACGCTTCCAGTCCGGCATCGGCAGCTCCTCGTCCCGCGAATAACAAGTTTGTGAACGAAGACGACGAAGAAGAAATTATCTAAGCATCAGCAGCAGCATTGCCACTTGAAAAAGAAGAAATCAACAAGGAACAGTTTTGAGAAACAGCGACATCATCAAGGCCAGCAACAGCGACTCGGAGACCGGTGTCTAGAAACCAGATGAGTGAGTTAGCCAGCCATCGAGCGCAGGATCTCATGGAGCGTGTCTGTCTATCTGTGGTGCGTGCAGTGCATCGTCTATTTGTGCGATCGCGTCCGTTTCCCCGCATGCCACCTTGTTATCAACGAGTATTATGAAAAGTGAGTTCACCTCGATAGATAAAAGTCCACTTGTTCAAGCCAAGAGTTTAAGACTTCCACGGCTGCACAGCTGCCGTGATGTCGCCCGTCACGCATTTCACCTGTCGTAATCAATTGGCTAGAATTCAAGCGCCCGATCTCATTCCTCAAAGAGACACACAGTTTGAGCTTCTATCTCACCATCAAGAGATCACTTCTGAGTGCACCATGTTAGACGCACCTCAACCTTCTTCTCCATCCAACATGGTACGTTTAAATGACTCGGGACTGCGCTATTGGCTCTTACTAAGAATGTGGTGTTTTCTTTGCTCTGTTGCCCCAGTCTATCGCTGCAATCTCCGCTCCGGCTCCAGTCACTACGAGCGCCACCACAGCCAACACTAACGCGGCCATCCGCTTCTTGAACCGCTCTGAGCGCGTCAAGAGCGTCGACTTCCATCCGACACACCCGTGGATGCTCATGTCACTCATCACGGGCGCCGTCGAGGTTTGGAACGTCAACACGTGCGCGCTCGTGACGACCATCCAGGTGGCCACTGCACCAGTGCGCTCGGCTCGCTTCGTCGCGCGCAAGAACTGGATCGTTACGGGCGCCGACGACGCCACGGTACGCGTCTTCGACTTCGATACCAGCGCGTTCGTGAAGGCCTTCAAGGCCCATGACGACTTCGTGCGCTTCGTCGACGTGCACCCGAGCAAGCCTTTTATCCTCACGAGCAGTGATGACAAGTCCATCAAACTCTGGGACTGGGAGCGCCAGTGGCAGTGCGTGCAGACACTCTGGGGCCACGACCACTACGTGATGCAGGCCAAGTTCAACCCTGTGGATCCGAATGTGATCGCCAGTGCCTCGCTGGACCACACACTCCGAATCTGGTCGCTAACGAGCGGCAACAGCCTGTCGGTTGCCTCGCTCGGCGAGATCTTTTCCGTATCGACGCTCGAGGGCCACACCGCTGGC
Source organism: Globisporangium paddicum (assembly GCA_023334015.1). Classification (NCBI taxonomy): domain Eukaryota; phylum Oomycota; class Peronosporomycetes; order Pythiales; family Pythiaceae; genus Globisporangium; species Globisporangium paddicum. The sequence goes on from JAASFV010000525.1 coordinate 7,574, forward strand.
ATCAACTGCGTGGATTTCTTCTTGGAGGGTGACAAGACGTACATCCTCTCCGGCTCCGACGACAAGACTGTCAAAGTGTGGGATCTGGCCACTCAGAGCGTGATCAAGACGCTCGTGGGCCACACGGGGAACGTCACGGCCGTACTCAAGCACCCGCTTCTACCTCTCATCGTGTCTGCCAGCGAGGATAATTCCGTGCGCACGTGGAGCGCTAGGACGTTCTACGTGGAGGAGGTCCTCATTCATGATCTGAGTCGCGCGTGGACGCTGAGCGCGATGCCAGACTCAGTCAGGATCGCGATCGGGTACGACCACGGTAGCATCGTCGCTGATCTCGTTGGTGGGGCGGCAAGTCGAGCTGAAGCTGTGCGCCTGTAAAGTAGTGTCGTTGACCGAGATGCATACCCACTGAGTGCGATTCTTCTAGTGCTGCGTAGATAACAGCAGACAGTTATGATGTTGCAGCTTGCCACTTGTTACGACTCATGTGCACACTTTGATGAGCTGCTCGCAAATTGAAGTCCAATGCAGAGTTATGAAAAATGCAAAGTCCGCATATAATAAACAGATGCGTACTTATATGAATATTTACTTTGTCTCCTTTTAGTACAGTAGACGACACTATTAATTCTGTCTTGTTTGGTAAATTATGAGTTGTCGAAAGGCCGATACATAAGCCTATTAAAAAATAAAGAAACCTGTTTTTGACAAAATAAGCACCCGTTTTTGACTTCCTGTTTAAAGCTCCACATTTCGAGCTTTCATACAAACACCAAGTGACTTGACTTGAACGGACAAAAAAAGGCCAGTCACCAAAACTTCCCCCTCTCACTTCACAAACAAAAGAAAAGCAAAGACAGGAGACGATGGTACGTGGAAGCAAGATCTATCGCTGCTTGTAAGCCGCCGCTGCGGCTGCCTGTGGCAAAATGCGGTGCTGGCGTATATATCCATACATCCAAAAAGATCTCCGTGGACTATCGATTGGTGCCGCATTGAGCTTCTGGCGATGAGCAGTCGCCAAGATATCGCATCAGCAAGTTGGGGTTCAATTGAATCACTAACCAATGTGTGTATGTGTGTAGCCGCTGCGTTTGGACATCAAGAAGAAGCTCTCATCGCGCTCGGAGCGCGTGAAGAGCGTGGACATCCACCCGACGGAGCCGTGGGTGCTCTCGGCGCTCTACACGGGCAGCATCATGATCTGGAACTACGACACGCAGACGCTTGTCAAGACGATCGAGGTGTGTCCGCTGCCCGTGCGCAACGCCAAGTTCATCGCGCGCAAGCAGTGGATCATCACGAGCTCGGATGACATGCAGATCCGCGTGTTCAACTACAATACGATGGAGAAGGTGACGGCCTTCGAGGCCCACACGGACTACATCCGCCACTTGGAGGTCCACCCGACACTTCCCTGTGTGCTCTCATGCGGCGACGACATGAACATCAAGATGTGGGACTGGGAGAAGAACTGGCTCTGCACGCAGGTCTTTGAGGGCCATGGCCACTACGTCATGATGGTCAAGTTCAACCCGAAGGATACGAACACGTTCGCGAGCGCCTCGCTCGACCGCACGATCCGCGTCTGGGGGCTCGGCTCGGCCCACCCGCACTTCTCGCTCGAGGGCCATGAGCGCGGCGTCAACTGCATCGACTACTACCCGGGCGGCGACAAGCCGTACCTGATCTCGGGCGCGGACGACCGCACGGTTAAGATCTGGGACTATCAGACCAAGGCGATCATCCACACGCTGGATGGCCACGGCAACAACCTCACGGCCGTGATGTACCACCCGCGCTTACCGATCATCATCTCTGCCTGTGAAGACGGTGCGGTGCGTATGTGGCACTCGACGACGTACCGTGCGGAGACGACGCTCAACTACGGTATGGAGCGCGCGTGGTCGATCGCAGCGATGAAGGTATCCAACAAGCTGGCGATCGGCTACGACGAAGGCACTGTTGTGATCCGCATCGGTCACGACACGCCAGTGGTGAGCATGGACCCGAGCGGGAAGCTCATTTGGACGAACAACAACGACGTCCACACTGCGAGTGTCAAGGGCGTCGTCGCGGAGCTGGCGTTGCAGGATGGTGAGAAGATCCCGCTACCGTCGCGTGAACTGGGGAGCTGCGAAGTGTACCCGCAGAAGGTCAAGCACAACAACAACGGCCGCTACGTCGTCGTCTGCGGTGATGGTGAGTACATCATCTACACGTCCCAGCAGCTGCGTAATAAGGCATTCGGCTCGGGTCTCGACTTTGCGTGGTCGCCAACGGGAACTGGTGACTACGTCGTGCGTGAGAGCATCTCGAAGATCACGCTCTTCAAGAACTTCAAGGAGTACAAGACGGAGAAGCCGCGTGTGATCTCGGCCGAGGGATTGTTCGGAGGTGCCGGTGCGATCGGCGTCAAGGGTAACGACAGCATCGCCTTCTACGACTGGGAGGAGATGCGTCTGATCCGCAAGGTTGACGTCGCTGTGAAGAACGTCTTCTGGTCGGAGTCGGGGAACTTGGTCGTCCTCGCGTGCGCGGAATCGTTCTTCGTGCTGCGATACAACAAGGAGGTCGTTACTCAGGGCTTTGCAAGCGGCACGAACAGCCAGGACGAAGGTGTGGACGGCGCGTTCGACCTCCTTCACGAGATCTCCGAGAAGGTTGGCACAGGCACGTGGGTTGGTGACTGTTTCCTGTACACCAACGCCGGTGGCCGCCTGAACTACTACGTTGGCGGTGAAGTCATGACGCTGTCGCACTTGGAGCAGAAAATGTACATGCTCGGCTACCTGCCGCGCGAGAATTTGGTGTTCCTCATGGACAAGATGAAGAACGTGTACAGCTACACGGTGTCGCTCGTGATGCTCGAGTACCAGACGGCAGTCGTGCGCCGCGACTTTGAAACTGCGAACGCAATTCTGCCAAAGATCCCGCACGACCAGATGGACTACGTTGCGCGTTTCCTGGAGTCGCAGGGCTTCAAGGAAGAGGCGCTGGCGCTCAGCACGGACCCTGACCAGAAGTTCGACCTCGCTGTTCAGCTCGCGAAGCTGGACGTGGCGCGTGACATCATGCTCCAAGAGATCGACCAGAAGGGCGGCGTGGCTGGCGAGATGTCGACCGAGACGCAGCACAAATGGAAGCAACTGGGCGATCTCGCGCTGAACGATTTCCAGTTTACGTTGGCGGAGGACTGCGCCGTGCGCGCGGAAGACTTTAGCTTGCTGCTGATTCTGTACACCAGTCGCGGTGATGCTGAAGGTCTTGAACGTCTCGCCCGTCTTGCGAAGGAGAAGCGCCGATACAACATCGCGTTCGTGTGCTGGTTGCTGCTGGACAAGACCACCGAGTGCGTGGATGTGCTGAAGGACACGAAGCGATTCCCGGAAGCCGCGTTCTTTGCGCGCAGCTACTGCCCGTCGAAGATCCAGCTGGTGATGGACAAGTGGCGTGAAGATCTCGCTGTCGTGAGCTCTCGTGCCGCTAAGGCGCTCGCGGACCCGCTCAAGAACCCCGAGCTGTTTGAGAACTTTGACCTATCGCTGCAAGCAGAGGCCATCTTGCTGTCACAGGTCGGTCACACGCCTCTCGCGCGGGATTACTTCCGGAAGCTCGAGTTGCTGGAAAGCGAGAGCATCATGCACACGATTCTGAACGGTGGCGTCGCTCAGTTCAGTGTTGGTGCGGTTGCTGCTCCACCGGCTGACCACTTTCACGAAGCGATCTCGGCCGTTGAGGATGATGACGGAGCCGAGGCTGCCGCGTTTGCCCAACTGAAGGCGCGTGAAGAAGCTGAACGACTCACGCGTGCGCAGGCGGAAGCCGAAGCCCGAGCGCACGCTGAGTACGAGGCCCAGCAGCGAGCAGACTTTGAAGAGCGAACTCGCGTAGAGCAAGAGCAGCGTGAGCAGGCGGAATACGAAGTCCGTGCCCGTGCGGAGGCCGAGTCGCGAGCCAGAGCCGAAGCTGAAGCCGAGGCGCGAGCTAGAGCGGAACAGGAAGCCCATTCCCGAGCCCAAGCGGAAGCCCACGCTCGAGCGGAGCAGGAGGCGCAGATGCTTGCGCAGGCACGACTGCGTGCCGAGGCCGAGGCGCGTGCACAGCAAGAGGCGCAGCTTCTCGCCCAGGAAGAGGCCACGCGCAGTGCGTTCAGCTCGAGCGCGAGCTCCTTCTCGTCGTCTGCGGGTCCGTCTGGCGCGACCGAGTTCGGGTTCGGCGCCACGTCAGCGTCCAGTGACTTTGGGTTTGGCGCGAGCAGTAGCAGCCACAGCGTCTCGTCGACCTCATCGTCGACCCACGCGAGTCACCATCAGAATGTCACGACGACCACCACCACCACCACCATTGCTGCTGCTGGTGCAGTTGGTGCGGTCGCCGCTGGGGCTGCAAGTGGGCTCCTGGACTTTGAGTTGGAGAACGAGGACATCCAGTTCGAGGAGGATGACGACGCCGACTGGGGAGAGATGTAAGCGAGCAGGATGGCCATTGCGATCTCTCACTCTCTTTCTTTTCGATATAAAATTCACTTGAGTTGGTTATGTGTTGATTGACATTTTGCATATCCACCTCGTATATTGCGTACGTACTCCCAGTATTCTAAATAGGTGTGTTGTAAAGTGCAACTTCCATAGTAAACCTTCCGAAATCATATATTCACAGCAAAAAGGGGAATAAATCTTCTGCCATGCGACCTCTGTTTCGCTGCAGTCCGCAACTCGCTCTTCCAGATCACTTCAAGCGCCATGGACGTCCCCAAGACGCTGCGCAGCGCGTCCTCGTCGGGCCTCGCGCACAGCAGCAGCAACCTGCTGAGCGACGACGCATCCGCCCCTTCCGCCTCTTCTGCCGCCACTGCCAGCGCCGCCTCCGCATCAGCAGCCGCCGCCACGGAGCCGTCGGCGTCGTCCGCAGCCGCCGCTGCCGCGGCGCCGCCCGTCGTGACCCCCACGAGCGTGCTGGAGGCCTTCAAGGAGCACAAGGAGTGGGCGCGCGCCGTCGCCTTCGAGAGCGACGGACGCATCGTCGCCGCTACCGTCAAGCCCCTCGAGGGCGAGGTCGAGTACGAAATGCTATATTGCGTGGCATATATATTTGTTGTATTGCAATATGCTCATGTGATTGTGTATATGAACATATAGCGCCTTCACCAAGCTTTTCGACAAGCGTGAGAACACGATTGGCTCGGGCATCGTCCTGCTCAATGAGCAGTACGACGTGCACCGGTACGACTTGCGCATGTATCCTCTTACAAGGTGGTTGACTCTATATGTGAAAGGCTCATTCTGGTATACACCTGACTATACGCAGCTTCCACCCGCCGCTGATCTACGGCCGCCGCGGCAACACTGAGATCGAGGAGAGCGAAGGCGTGGCCGTGTGCCGCGTGGAGAAGCGCAGCAGCAAGCAGCCGGTCTTCTGCCTCATCACGTACACGTACCCGACGCTCTCGGCGCGCGCCGTACCGCAGCTCAAGGACTTTTGCGACAACTACCGTACGTTCTTATTACGGGTTGCTCTTATAGCCGATGGCTGGCGAGACGTGATCTGATGTGATGGATCTAATATGTGTGTGGATGATGTGAATTGTTGTTGTTGCAGTCGCCTATTTGCCGTGAACATGAGAGCCTACACCGCCACCAAAGTCCACAGAACCATGCGCTGATACAAACACAACAACCCCACAAGAATATGCATGCTTTTCGCCACGACTGAGCGCCATTGTGACTGACCATTGCGGACCCAAGATGGGTCTGTTATCTCTCTTTCCCCCCATCCAACAGTTGACGATAGCGCCTTGGGACCAGTCGTGAAGGCTCGCGACTCGATATTAGCTGACGGGTTTGTTTTATATTTATTCATCGTTTCTCTCTCGTGCCGCCATGACGTCGAAGGCCAACGAAGCAGAGAGCGAAGGTCCAACGTGCTCTCCGGCGCGAGCTACTGCGCTCATCGCCACGATAGCACGTTCCTGCTGGTGCTGCACGTGAACCCGAATGGTTGGCTGAGCACGACCAGGAGACAGCGGATCAGATCGTGGAGGCGATCGCAGCGGCAGCTCCTTCACCCGATGAAGGTCACGACAACAAGCGACGCAGCTGGATGCTCCGCTTTGCGTCGTTCGAAGCACTCTATCGCTGCCGCCTGGACCTCGTGGAGCGCTTCTCGAGCGCGTTTATGAAGCCCCGCATCGCGTACTACGGCCACTTTAGCGACCTAAAGGTGAAGACGCCCGTGGCGACGACTGCGCTGGTCCAAGTGGCTCGGCTTTCGAGCGAAGGGCCGTTCACGTTCAACATCTTTGACAAAGAGGGGTGCTTAATGAACTGAAGTCGTGGCGGTGAACTTGTGCGATGCTGCTGCAGCGAATGACAGAGTCGTGAGAGGGCGTGGTATCAAACTGCATTTCGTGTGGGACTCAATTGATGTATCAAAAATCCACCGATGTTTTTCTTGTTTTTCTTGTTTTTAGCAGCTTTGCCGATGTTGATGAGTCGCAAACGTCGTGATTGGTACGGACCTCTTTGTGATGCTGTACCTTGAACTCTCGCTCCTGTCGCGACTGGCGGTACTTCTATGCAGAAAAAACAGCAGCCCACTTCAGTCGTGCTACGTGTCGGTCGTGCAGTCAGTCAGTCGTGCTACGTGTCGGTCTCAATCAGAAGCCTACTGAACTCGTGATGAACACCTTGACAGCTGCAGCCAGCCAGCGTCGCCATTTTGTGTGAGGCCAGCCAGACCTCCGCTACCCCCCTCGAGTAATCAGCACCCCCCGTCAGCCCACCGCCATACTCTCAATGCTGTAAACTGACGTGCACGGCATTCGCGAATGTCGCTGTGCTCTTCATCGCAGGCTCTTGTCTGTCGCTGCTGCCGTGATCGCCTGGAGAATCAACTGATCCATCGTCCAGTAAAGTGGACGATTCTTGTTCGCTGGACCTCATTCGCCTCTCAACTTCAAGCTGCCGACGTCAGAAGCAACACTTCACAACCAGCAGCGTGTCGTGCTTTGCAAAGTGGCCAGCGAGATCCGCTGAGCGAAAGGGCATCGGTGCTACTTCTCTGTGTTCCGTGTAAACTGCCTAGAGGGCGCGGCGCAATTCGCATCCTGATAGCTACTGGCTTTTCCCCGTGTGACGTTGTTGCGTTCACGCTCGAGGCGTCGTGCTGCGTCCCATCTCTCTCGCCGTGTTAAACGGAGCTGCTGACGAAACCAGATCCTGCCCAAGGGTGGTACGTTGGCTGGCGTGCGGTGCTTACCGGGATCAGCGATCTCGAGGCAGCGCTCAGCAATCCCCCGTGTTGTCCCAGGACAGGCGTCATGGACGCGCTTCTCTGCTGCGCGACCCAACATCTCGTTCTCACTTCAGAATTCGCCACGCGAGACGCACTCGCTCGACTGCTCGGTAGTTGACACGACACACTGCGATGAAGGCCGTGCTGGACCAGACCCCGTTCTCGCCACTACAGCTCTCGAGCGAGGACTGCCAGCGCTTCGAGAAGCTCGCATGCGACATCCTGCGCAACGTTCTTAGCGAGTACGACCACTTTGGCGCGCCGGCGAATGACCGCGAGTTCAGCAAGCGCCGCTGGAAAGTGGTCAAGAGCCACGAGCACTGCACCGTCTACCTCGACCGCAGCACTAAGCGTGCCTCTAGCCACACCACACACAGCTACAGCCATAGTCACAGCCACACCAGCAACGATTACGACCTCAACCACGCCATGATAACCGACTCGGCGTCGGAGAGCTCGGACGAGAATGCGATCGACGCCGAAAGCGAGGGTGCCGACTGGAAGATGCCGGAGCTCGTGGTCTCGGGCACCGTGCCCGGGACTCTAGCGGACGTGCTATATGGCATGACGACACACGACTCGGCCGACCTGATGCTGCGCACAGCGTACGTTAACGATGGCTGGCTCGACGCTGCAGTGCTACACCAGATCCAAGGACCAACACCAGAAGACCCGTTCCGGTTCCTCGGTATCAAGTGGTACATCAAGGGCATCCCGAAGCAATACCAGTCAGTCGTGCGGCCGCGTGACTTTGTCTTTCTCGAGGCCTCTGGTACGCTCACTCGAACAGACGGCAGTCGCGTGGGCTACTTCCTTCGCCATCCAGTGGACATCCCAGAATATGGTGAGCTCTCGCACCATGGAATCACCCGCGGCCGGTTCACGTCCTACTCGATCTATGCACAACTCGAAGACGTCAATGCAGTGGACATCTTCGTACGCGGCAAGGCCGAGCCGAACGGCAAGATGACGCAGTCGATCGCCATCTCGCTCACGGCCAACTCGCTGCTGAGCTCCTCGAACGCCGTCAAGTGCTCGCAGAGCAAGAAGCTCACATGGCTTTTGCAGAATGCCGCAAAGAGCACAAGTCTGGCGACGACGGCCACCCGCTGCAACGTGTGCACGAAAAAGTTTGGCAAGCTGAGCACCATTGCGGCGTGCAGCATCTGTTACGAGGCTGTGTGCTCGCGCTGCCGCGTGAATCGATCGCTGAGCTTTGTAGTGTCCGTTGCTGGCTCGTATAAGCGCCACTCGGACGGCCTCACAGTCGAACAGATGGCTGGGACGTTCTGCAAGACGTGCATCGCGAGTGCAAATGCGAGCAGCGCCTTTGACATTGCGCAAAGCGAAGTACTCTCTGGACGCTACGGACCTGTGCAGGAAGTCAGCAGTCAACAGCCTCGACAGACGGGAACCCAAGCTCCGGAACCTGAGATCATGGAGCGGACTTCTAATACAAGCCCAGAAGAGCAAAAAGAAGGTTCGCCAAGCGAAGTCCGGAGCTACGAGTCCACTGGTGCTCAACAGTTAACTGGTGGATTCCGATACGACTGGGCGCCTGCGATCCCATATGACGTCCCAAACGAGGACGAAGACCAGCAACAGCATCAGCACGAAGTCGTGAGCACCAGCGGCGATCCGAATCAGCAGCGCCAGGAGCTCTGGCGGAAGATGGCGGCGCTTCGTGAGCAGGCCGAGAACGTCTACCAGCTCACGAAGAAAACGTCGGAGCTCCATTTGCGCGGCTCGAGGGAGCAGTACGACTCGGACGTAGAGGAGCTTGATTAAGAGTGACATATTATAATGTGTGATGCGTGGTGCAGATCAATAGGAATGTGACAGCGTTCGCCAACTTGTCACCGAGCCGATCACGTTTGTCAGACGGAGCTCAGCCTTGCTCACTTACCCGCAAACAAGTGATCATCACAGCGAACTAAAGTGACGACTGGCGTCATTTTAGTGCGAAGGCGATTTCGCCTGTCTTCTCGAATCACAATCAAGTGTGAAGGATGAAATACGAAGGACAAGAGGAAAGAGACCTCCACTGCCATGACGAGGCGTCTCGTCCAGTGCTTTGTTTCCGTGCTGATGGCGAATCAAGTGAGGACCAGAGGGTGCAGGAGCAATTAATTAACACCCGCAGCAGAAAGGCAGAGTTACAGCGATGCTCTTGTTGCAAGCGCTTCGAGTGCGACACTAATAAGCTTCTGATACATGTGACGAAACCAAGGGAGGTGATATTGGAATAAAGCTCGTCCAGAGAGTAAACCAACCACATCATCGGAATATTAGAATAACCACAAATGCGATTTCTGACGAGATCTCGAGGCCGTCCGCATCCGCAACCTGCCCGTGCAGTACGGGATGTGGATGATGTTCCAGTCCTTGAAGAGGTTATCCGATGCCGTGCGGTTCAAGATGCCGGTGCTGCTGGGGCTAGCGTTCGGCGTGAACGTGCTCGACTTGCCGAGCGAGCACTGGAGCGAGAAGCCGCATGTGTCGCTGTCACTGCAGGCACCGCCGCCCTGGAAGAAGAGCATCACCTTCTTCTTCGGCTCCTTCGCGGGAAAGACCTGGAAGAAGTACGTCTTGTTGATGTTGTAGACACCCTTGGGGTCCGTGAAGTCGTCGAACGCGCAGCGGATCTTGCCTCCAGGGTAGATCAGCACGCTGTCGTCGAGGGCCGAGGCGTGATCGCGTCGGCTGCGTATTGGTTCGCAGAGCTGAGCGTGCAGGTCTGGTCATCGGAGCGGATGGCTGAGCTGGGGCTGAAGGCGCTGAGCGCACAGGAGTGTCGCGACGACACTGGTCTTCCACATCACGATTGGGTTGTGGAAGGTGGTTTTCGGGTGCGAGCGAGGCCGCGGATTCCGAAATGAGCTATAGGTCTCTTTCCAGCGTGCCTCGACTGGGCAGGTCACCGGATCGCTGTGACACACATGTTCCTTGCTTGTGCGTGTGTTGCTGCTGGGAAGACAAACAATATCGCTTATGAATGGATTATACCTCACGGGTTATTGCTAACACGATTGGAAGCATCAACTATGGGAGGAACTTTAAATTGCATTTTAAAAAATAGTATAGATTTTGACTGAACTATCCCTCAGTTTAGATGCCCTAATTCCTTATACCCTTATAGGAAACCATCATACAAAAACCTATGTTCTTTTTTAGTACCACTAATTTTGAGCACGTATACGAAAACAATCCAATACCCTAGCATCTGTGTTAATTCTGACAATTTATAATTGAGACCCTTCTATTAAGGTGGTTTCTGAGGCACATTGAAAAAGGTGAATAATAAGGAAGGCAAGTGCACGCGAAAAATACAAGCGGTCAGGCGGAACAACATGCCAGAAGCATTGGAGGCCACGACCAGCAAGTGCACGGCGATGGCAGAAAGAGACACAATGCGTTTCTGGTAGATGGCTAGGTGCATTTAATTTTTTTGATACTGCGCTTGAACACAAGTGTTTCACATAAATAAGTAGGAGTAGAAGCCGGCTCAACCCGGCCGGCCTCTCTCCGTAGTACACGGGCACCACACATGCGACACATACCATGTACGTTCTCATCATGACCCACAGGTGAGCAACATCGTGATGTACTCATGTATATCGCGAGTGCGCTGCGCTGCGGTTCGAGAGAGAGAGAGAGAGAGAGAGACGCCCATATCTAATTGACTCGGACGTACACGTGTCAACCATACTCTCATGGCTGCTGGTAACCAACGACAAACAATGAGTTCCACGTCAAACTGCTTGCAGCAACAGCAGCAATCACAAAGGGCACGTGCCAGGGCGCATGCTTCTGCAGCAGGACGCGGGCTCATTTCGCGTTCCACACAGCCTGCTTGGATGAATTTGGACTGAGAGCAAGCAAAAGTACCGTAATTAAGAAATATTAGCCTTTTTATGAACATATATGTAGTTTACACTACCGTGTGATTCCTTTGTCAATTGAGACAGGCTTCTATTGTGGTTGACAATTCGGTACATTGATGTCTCAATTAACACAGATTTTGGGTATAGGGGTTGTTATATAGAGGTGTACTGTACCACCAGTATTGCGAATGCTTATGATGAGCGAGATTGAGGTCGCCCATCTTGGTTCGTTCATCAGGCTGGTTGTTCTATGTCGTCTACAGTACTCCCTCGGACGCATCGCCCCATCTCAGAATCAGATACTAAAGGTAATGCGAAGATACAACCTGCGTGTAATTACCTACCAAGTATTTATTATACAGTACGAATATGATTTTGTCGGAGGTAATAAATTTTAAGAAGAATTGATTCCCTGCTGTTAAGTGGAGGGAACACTGGACTTGGCTTCCCGTTCTGGCAGTCGACCGCGCTGCGTGGCCACGCACATCATCGGGCTCACTCCAGAACTCGCCGCATTCCCACGACCGCCGACTCGACTGCTCTGACCTGTGCGATGAAGGCCGTGCTGGACCAGACCCCGTTCCCGCCGCTGCGGCTCTCGCGCGCCGACTGCCAGCGCTTCGAGAAGCTCGCACGCGACATCCTGCGCAATGTGCTGAGCGAATACGACCACTTTGGTGCGCCGGCGAATGGCCGCGAGTTCAGCAAGCGCCGCTGGAAAGTGGTCAAGAGCCACGAGCACTGCACTGTCTACCTCGACCGCAACTCGAAGCGCATCTCCAGCCAGAGCACGCACAGCTACAACAACAGCAATGAGTACGAAATGAGTGATATCGCTATGGCCGACCCGGTGGTCGACGGCTCGGACGAGAATGCGATCGACGCCGAAAGCGAGGGTGCCGACTGGAAGATGCCGGAGCTCGTGGTCTCGGGCACCGTGCCCGGGACTCTAGCGGACGTGCTATATGGCATGACGACACACGACTCGGCCGACCTTATGCTGCGCACAGCGTACGTTAACGATGGCTGGCTCGACGCTGCAGTGCTACACCAGATCCAAGGACCAACACCAGAAGACCCGTTCCGGTTCCTCGGTATCAAG
>JAASFV010000526.1:0-19846 GCA_023334015.1 Globisporangium paddicum
CCCCCCCCCCAAAAAAAAAGATAAAATCCAAAATCCTACGTACAGCCAACCTCCTTGCACTCTTTCTCGCGCTCATGACGCGTTGCTACTCCGCTTGTGGAGTTCGTCCCTCTCGTGGTGGTGTTCACAGGCTCTGCATGACACTGGACTTGTGCAGCTTGCTCGTACGCTCCGCGGGGTAGGCCGGGCGGTCGCTGCTGGCCTTGCGCTTGGCGCCCACGACCGCCGCCTGCTGCTGCATGGGCTGCTGGTGCTGCTGCATGTCCATCACCTGGTGCATCTGCTGCTGCTGGTGCGGGAACGGCGACGGCAGGCCACGGTTCGGCGGCATGCTCTCGTGCTGCTGCTGGTGGAAGTTGGACTGGAACATACCCGAGGGCGGCATGCCCAGGTGGCCCATCATGCCGTGCGGCGCCATCATCGGGTGCTGCTGCTGCTGCTGGTGATGCATGGGCTGCATGCCGCCCATGTCACTGCCGCCGTTCACAGGGTTGCCGCCATTCTTGACCTCGTCCACCGTGTTGGTCGCAGCCTTGCGCTTCTGGCGCGCGAGCACGCGGCTCGAGCCGACTTCAAAGGACGTCGACATGCCCGAGCCGATGCACGCGTAGTAGCGGCGCTCGCCGGCCATGACGAGCACGAACGCCTCGAACTGCACGTAGTACTTGACGTTGCGGCGCTTGCACTTGCCCTGCGCCATGTCCTCCGTGTACTTCCAGACCTTGGGCTTGAACTCAAAGCACGCCGTGTTGCCGTCCTGCTGCACAAAGTCTGGCAAGCGCTCGCCCGAGATCCACTGGTCCTTCATCGAGTCCATCACGTCCGGCTCGACCATGCGGCCGAGCATGCACTCGCGGATCACGGCCTCCTCAAAGGCCACGGGAATGTTCTCGAGCGAGTGCACGCGGCCGAGGATCACGATGTCGTCGAACGATACGTTGCTGTTGAGCGTCACCTCGGTCACGATGCTGCCGCGACACTTTCCCCACATGAAGTCGTGCTGCTTGAGGTCCTCGATCTTGATGGCCGAGTAGTCACCGAATACTTTGCAGGATGGGAAGCACTGCAGATTGCGTCGGCCGTTGCGCCAGTACTTGGTCTTGAGCGGCGTCTTGACCTTGATCATGGCCTCCTGGGCCGCGCCGCCGTTCTGCGGGCCGTTGCTCGTGGCCGGCGTCGACTGCTGGCTGTACTCGCCGCCGTGGGACGACGCCGACGGCGCGTAGTTCGCCTGGTCCTGGGCTGCAGCGGCGCTCGACTCTTTCTTCGGGTCGATGAGCGGCGGGAACGAGTGGGTCAGCGGCAGTTGGCCGCCTGGGAACATGCTGTGGTGGCTCGCGTGCGGGAAGTGCGCGGGCGGGATCTCGGATGCCGGGTGGTAGTGCGAGCGTTCGCTCGCGTGCAGCTGGTAGTGCTGCTGCTGGGGCTGGTAGCTGCCGTGCTGCGGCTGCGCGCGGGCGTCCACGGCCTTGGCCATGCTGTACGCAGCCGCGGCCGGGTGACTCGGGTACGCGTCCGCGTACTTGCGCGCGCCGTGGTACTCGAACGGGAGTGGGTCCGCGGCGTACTCGTCCGCAGCCTTGCTCTGGTACTGGCCGCTGTAGTTGTAGTGCTGCGGTGTGTGCTGGTAGTGGGATGGCGCCACCTGGTACGCGGCGTGCGGCTGCTGGTGGTTCATGCTCTCGTAGTGGTGGCCGCCGACGGGGCCGGCGTTCTTGTCCGCCTTGCCTCGGCCCTGGGCGGATGCGGACGCGCCGCCGCTGCTGCTCGTGGTTGCCGGGCCGGTCGCGCCATCTTGGCCCGTGTGCTCGCCGTAGCTGCTCGTGGTGGTGGGCTGCTGCTGCTGCGAGTATAACTGGTGGAGAGTCATGCCAACGGCCATGCTGACTTGCTTGTGTAACTGTTGGAGAGTTGCTGAAGTCGCAAATCTATTTCGGGACTTGCTTGCTGGACTTGCGAGGATACTTGTAACGCACACTTGCGTGTTGGCCTTGGGCGTGTGAACAAGTGAGCTGTCGCAGAGAGAGACTCCTACTCTTGCGGGGTGGAAATGCGAAATGAACATGAGAGAGTTGGAGCTTGGTTGTTGGCAAACAACAACAACAGGCTCCTTGTGTTTGTTGTGCTTGTTGCTTGCATTGGTGGCAACTGTTGTGAGGCCACAGACGGGACGGGACCACACGCACCCGTCCCATCCTCCCAGTTCCCTCGCTTGCCCATTTGCACGCAAGTCTGGGAACAAAACAGAAGAAGGCACTGCTGCCACTCGCGAAAACAAAAGATCTAAAAGGGATTTGAGCAACATTACAGAGGGAATGTAGCCACGGTGGGAGGACAAGCAGAGAGGATTTCGAGAGAGAGAGAGAGGACTTAGGATCTACGAAAGCGAATCAAGGGACTCAATGAACAGAACGCGCAACGCAAGTAGATATTGTACTCGCCGGATACGATATACTTCAAGCCGCAAAGCGTCGAGTGAAGTGTCGAGTGCGTGAAAAGATAGAGAGGTTTTCAAAAGTAATTAAAATATAGTTGCTTAGATCACATCCTTTTGACTTGGTTTTTGTAAGAAATTTATTTGAAGGAGCTGCATAAGCACACACTTATGTAATGACGAGTGGTGACTGAGACTGCTGCATAAATGCGGCTCGTTTACAACACCAAGATTCGTGCAGAGATGGGCCGAATTGCAACTTTTGTTCCGGCCCACAACGAATTGACGATCCGAGAGCTCAAAAGTGAGGAAACCGACACAACAAGTGAGCACAGCAAAGGCCAGCAAAATAGAGCTATTTGCGCTGGGCTCCTCCTGCGAACATACATGTGTCCAGACAACTTATTTATTACCTTCCAACTAAGAAAAAAAGTTTCGTCAGGTTCTCTCGAGACCTCGATATCGATTGACAAGAGTTGTTCATCTTTTTTGAGGTCTTCAAAAATCACAGCAACACGCCAAAAATGGTTTTTTCGAAGAGGAAGGAGGCGCAAGTCAGCTGGTTTTTGAGCACACGTGGTTTTGGTCCGGCTATGTATCGGGACCTGAGAATGGGGAGGCCTACCATCCTTGCTTTGTTTGAAACAAGTCACAAGTCATTGCTTGCTTCTTTGTTTGCTTGTTACTTATTGTCGAGAGCGCCCGCCATGCTGCTGGCGCCAAAGAGGTGCATGCAACGTTGATAGTCGATAGTGGGAGACCCGCGCTCCAGTTTACCGCTGGCGCGTCACTGAAAAAGAGATGTTGAGCAAGTTACACAACAAGGGCAACAACAGACCCTTGGTCGAGATTGTCCAGTAAGCCAAGACCAATCATCATCAGATGCCGCGTGCGTCTTGCAAGACGCACAAAAAGCGTTTGGCAAGGGAGCTCGCCGCCTGCTTGTCTTGGCGTTGTAACGGTCGTGCCTGCTTCATTTTGGGTGGAAGACAGGCGCCGAATCGTTGAAGTGAGCGCCTGGACCGCGCGCTTTTCTTCGATATTTTGCACGTGGACATACGCGGTCGATATCGGACAGCAGGAGTTTGTATACCCTTTCAAATATGATTTACTTTGTTTAGGGAGGGTTCAAGTTTGTAGTCACAACAGGAAACATCGACCGGTCAACAGGACCTCTATAAATGAGATTTTATCTTCTAAACATTTTATTTAACGCAAAGCGATGCAAAAAGTGCTTCGAGTTACAGTACTGGTATCCTTACAAATCATTTGCTGGTGGTTGAAAAAAAGCCTGACCAGGTTTGACTTAGTGGACCGGGCTCACACAGACCTTCGTCTTTTTGGGCAAACAACAAGTCGAAAACAATCGTAGCAGCGCGCGAAAAAGCGAAGTCGCAATGTAGATTGGTCATGTGGAGGCCACCTCCAGTCACTTGAGTGAACGGGTTGGGAACAGCAACGTTGCAAAAATCCCAAATGCCCACAACAACAACAGGTGGCGGTGGCCATTGACCCGAAGTCCCACGGCCCTCAACAGTTGCATCGCTCGTATACAGACGTGGTTTTTAGTCCAGCGAAATGCGGACCACTCTCAAGTCCACGTGATCAGCACTTGATAGAGTTGTTTATTTCCTTGCTCACCGAAGACTAGGTTATAGGGCAAGTTGGTATAATTTATCTTAGCTATTTGCAGTATTTTAGACGTTGGTGAGGATAATGAACGCGTACTTGTATATGTTTCTACTTCCTGACTTGCGTGCAGGCATTCTTTTTAGCGAACGCTATTGACAGAGTCCGTCGAGGCTCTCGAGCCTTTTGTTGACCGTCAATTGGCCCTTCGAACTGACTTGATTGTTTGCGACGAGCAGACAGAACGGTTTTGCACATAAAAGATGCACATATGACACAAATATGAAATATTGAGGAAACCTTCACAAACGTTTTCTTTTTTCTTTTTGTTGTGAATTCTTTCATGAATTCTCGAGCAGACTCTCCGCTGTTCCCTTCATCCTTCTCGGATCGAGCGCCATTCGTTTCTGCTGAAGTGTTACGCATGCGGACACGATCCCAAAGGAGCTGGAGCACGCGTGAGTAACCATTTATCTATCATCCAGGTCGCTCTTGAGCGCGCGTCGTGTATGGGTGTGCAAATCATAAAGCCATTTTCAAACCCGCATATAAAGATCAAGATGAAAACGAGCTTGCGTCAGCTGGTCACAATTGAAGTGCTACAGCTCAGAAGTTATGCAATCAATTTTTGCAGTTTGAATTGCGCGCCACAAGATGGTGCAAAGCGCTGGCAAAATGCTCACAAAGTCAGAGCAGTTCGGCACACTGTTCATGCTGATTTCATGCCTGGCCTTGATAACGCGCCTGTGAGCAAAGCTACTATTATAGTGTTAGCATTGGGCCAATTCGTACTTATTCGAAGAAATACGGAACCTGCCATGGATTTATCCGTTTTTATCCAGGTGTTAGTCGCTCGTCCCTTGTCCGATACATGGACTGCAGGATCCGCCAAAAAACAAAGGTCGCGCAATGGTCAAGGTGAAGTGGCCAACTGACCAACAATCAGCAACTACAAGTGGTTTGATGAGATCCCCAGTATGTGTATGTGATCTCATTCGCTTACATACATTAAATTAGTTTAGGTCGTGCAAGTTGCGCGGTCGCATGCAACTCACGCAAACTAGTCTTGTTTGCTAGTTCTCCAGCCTCAGGGCGCGAGCATGGCGGCCTTGAACTCGCGCACTTCGCGCTCGTGACGCTCGGCCTCAGCGCGCAGCTCCTCCTGGCGCCGTGAGTCCTGCGCCTCGGCCTCCACTGTGTGGATGCGGTGGTACATGGAGCTGATCGGCATTTCCTCGTAGTTCACGGGCGCTTTGCGCGGCGACGTCTGCAATATGCGCGTGGGTGACGAGGCAATGGACGGTCCACTCGTAGGTTCACTGGCGCGCGTTCCGTCGTCTTCTGCCGAGCTGCTGCCGTTGTTCTTGGTGGCTTTGGCTTGGACGTCATGGCCTGCGACTCCGCTAAAGACGATTGAGGGTAGTGCGATGGCAGTCGGCGGTGGGCTGGACGGTGTCGGGTCTCTGTCCGACTTAAACAGCAGCGCGCCGTCGCCGCAGTCCATGAGCAGCATCGTCGCTGTGGTGCTATTATTTTGGTTGTTGCTGGTTGTGCTGCGTGGCTCTTGAGCTGCGTCATCTGTGGAGGTCGCATCGACTGATACGCCAGTGGCGACGTCCTGTTTTTCGCTGGAGTCGCTGATGCAATCGGCGTCGCGCTCTGCGCGTTTCTTGGACGAGCAGCAGCCCATGCTTCACGGTCCAGCTCGGTAACTAACTCACTGGGCTCAGCAGGTGAACTTGGCGCTGTGTGCGTGCGACGCGGCGAAGAGCTTCATTTGGACGGCTCTTCTCGCGAATGCCACATTTTTCGCGCAGCTATTTTGAGAAATGCTTAAAATAGGTCGTGTACACCTATATTAACCTCATGTAGGCGAAATCACCTGTTTTAGAGATGCGAATGAACACCAGCTCACTCGCCCAGGAAGAGCGCGACGCCCGCGAGGATCCAGCGCGCGTGGTCGCCGGCGATGGGCACGGAGATCTCGACGAGCATGCGCTCGCGACTCGTGGCATAGTAGAGCGGCGCCTTGATGCAGTTCTCCTTGGCGTAGAGCTCACTGGCGTCGTCGCGCGCGTAGGCGACGTAGCATGCGGGCACAGCCACAAGCTCGTGCGCGTCCGAGGCCGCCTCGATGAGCGTGCCGCCCTCGAAGGACGCACCCTGCAGCAACAGATGCGTGATCTCGAACCATTCAAGCTTGGGCGTGAGCCGGTCCTTGTCCCAGCATGAGAGCAGCTTCATGGCGTCCATGGAGCACTGCAGCTCGCGCGCGCTCTGCTGCCGCAGCGCGTTGAGGAACGTGCCCGGGTGCAACAGGTCGGACAGATCGAGGCCGCGCGCAAGCAGCTTGCCACTGGCACTGGCCTCCTGCCACTCGCCCAGCGCACGCTTGCGGATCGCCAGTGCGCGCAGCCAGACCGCCACGCTCTCACTGCCATCCCACTTGGCGCTCCACTCGCTCGGCACGACGCCCTTAAGCAGCGCCGCGGCCACGGTCTGGATCGCTGGCGTGAGCAGCCCCGAGCCGAAGATGACTTTCTTCAGCCCCGTGAGCGCTGCGTTCACGTGCTGCGCCAGCTCGAGCGCGAACTCGTTCTCGAGCGCCACGAACGCGTCGGATGGCGCCAGCGCGAGCAGGTTCTTCGCAGTCGTGCCGCCCGAGCCACTGGAGCCTGAGTCGAGATGGAAGCTCGCGGTGAGCTTGGTCCAGGTCTCGATGAGCGGACCCAGCTGCGCGCGCCACTTGTCACGGTCGAAGCGGTCGGCGGCCTCCTCGCTGGCCGAGAGCGCCTTGAGCTGTGCGATGACGTCAGCCGAGAGCGTGCGCTGCATGGAGCGCTCGATGTTGTCCGGCAGCCCGAAGACCGCGGGCGTGTCGCTGTCCGGTAGGTGGTCGATGAGCGCTACGTAGTCATCGTGGCGCGCGCTCTGCGGGAGCTTGACGCCGCGCAGTAGCGTGCGCTGACCGGCGAGCAGGTCGGCGCTGAAGTACTCGCCCAGACTGACGCGCAGCACGCGTAGATCGTACGGGTTGTCGATGCGCCCGCCGTAGATCGCGTTCTCCATAAGCCCGTGGAGCGCGAGCCAGTCGATCGCGCCGCCAGTCGAGCCCGTCTTGCTCGCAAGCTCCATGACGTTCGCGCCGGCGCGGAAGTCTCCGAAGGAGAACTCGTAGAACTTGGTCCAGCCCTGCGGGATGTACGTGCGGCGCTCTTGCAGCAGCGCGTGAAAGAATGCCAAGAGGAAGAGCAACTGCGCACGCGCCGTCGTGCTCTTGCCTACGAACTCGGGGCTCCAGGACGCGTACGTGCGTTGCAGGTTCTTCTTCATGCCCGGCGGCGACTCGAACGTGATTTTGATGCTCTGCTCGAGCGACACGAGCGGGAACGCGTCGTGGGGCTCGGTCGTGAGCCAGAGACGGAACTTGGGATGCGCGCTCAAGACCGTGATCTCCTTCTCGAGCGTCGGTAGCCACGCGATAACTAGGTGGAGATTCTGCAGACAGAGCCACTCGCCGTGCTCAGCCGTGGACTTGAGCAGACCCAGGGCTTTCTCCTGCTGACCGCCTCCCATGGCCACTTCAAAGTAGTGGCTCTTGCCCACGACGGCCGAGGCGACCTCCTCGAGCTCCTTGGACGGGTCTGCGCCGGCCGTTGTGAGCAGCAGGACCGGGGTCACGTTGCTGGCCTCGTCCATGGCGACGTCCTTGAAGTCCAGCGGTGGCGGCGTGAGCGACTTGAGCTGCATCACGCCGCAGATAAACTGGATGATCGCACTCTGCAGGCGATCGGGGCGCAGCGCCTGGACGACGAGCAACTTTTGGAAAGCCGAGAGCCCGCCGGCCGAGCCTGACTTTTCCATCTTGGCGTGAAAGTTCTGCTCGCACTCCATGGATTTCGACCAGCGGATCCACAGGTCGTGGCTCTCGAACTTGCACTGCTGCGCCAGGCGTGGTAGTGTCTCGACGAAGAGCCCAAAGGCCTCTTTGCGCTCGGGCGAGGCCCAGTCTGGCAGCGCAGTCCCGCCCGAGCCACCGACGGGCCTCTCGTTGCTTGTGACGAGCTCACCACAGAAGAACTCATACTCGTGCTTCTCAAAGCACTCGTGGGCGTGCATGCCATGCACAAGATGCATGCCGAACATCGGCCGGTGCTCCTTGAAGAGCGCGCGGCCGACAAACATGAGGACTTTGAACTCGAGGATCGGCACGAGGCGCAGGATCCGGTCCTTCGTGCTCGCCGACTCCATTTTGGTGCCCAGCGTGGCGCGAAAGAGCGCGAGGAAGGACGCGAGCGAGAAGCGGTACATGTGGTTCACGGCGCTGAGTTGCTTGACGAGGAAGAAGAGCTTGGCGCCCTCGTGTGCGAATGGCCGATACGAGTCGCGCTTCTCGTCCAGCTCCTCGGACTTTTTGGCGGACTTCTCGAGCGCCTGCTCGATCTCGGCGCTCGTGGACTTGGTCTTCGTGAGCGACTCGATTAGGATCGTGTTCTCGAGGATGTCTCCCTCGGACGTCGCGAGTGCCTCGACGAGCTCCTTCTCGAGCGCCGCGAGCTGCACCTTGCAGTGCTCCTCCTGGTGCAGCAGCTCGCTCTTCTCCTGTTCGAGCTCGGGCTGCTCGTGCTGGATTGTCACGCCCAGCAGCTGGCCTTCGAGGCCGGACTTTGTGACCGTGAAGTTGACCACGTTGACGATCGCCAGTGCATCCGGGGCGAGCGGCGGCGACGGGTTCCGTGTCACCAGGTACAGTCGGAAGTTCTCGTTGTAGTCCACGACCTTATCACCCAGAGCCACGACGAAGCGCGGCCCCTGGTGGATCAGGTCCTTGCGCACGAGAGGGTAGAGGTACGGTTCGACCGTGTCAACCTCGAGCACCACGAGTGTCTTGCCGAAGCGCACGGCCTGTTCGACGTTGCTCACGAAGCGCGCGTCCTGGGACTGAACCGTGGCCAGCGGCCGCGTCGTGTCTTTGGCAAGCTCGGCCTGGAGCCACATCGTGCAGGCGCTAGCCGGGTCGATGATGAACGGACAGCGGTCGTTGCCAGAGTTGGCGACGATGAGCGCGTTCTCCATGGAGAGATTGTCAGCCGGCAGGCCCATGGACTTCCACTTGAGCAACTCGCTCTCTGTGCTCAGCAGCTTGCGGTAGTCAAAGCCCCTGGCGCTCGCGCTCGACGGAACAGCATCCAGAATCTCCCTCTCCCAGCTCTTGACGACCCGCGAGCGCGCGTCTTCCGAGCATTTGCCCAGAAAGGTTGTGAACGCCGCGGCCAGTAGCATGCGGATGGGTAGGTCCAGCAGCCGCGCGTCGAGCTCCTTGACCTGCTCGGACCAGCGCTGCTTCTCGCCGCCGAGCTTGCCCAAAAGACCCTGGGCTTTGTTGAGCGTCGACTGGGCCGACTCGAGTCCGACGCGCAGGATCTCGGCCTCCTTGGTCTTCTCGCTGAACTCGGTCTTCATCCGGTCGACGACGACGTCGATGCTCTTGAGCTCGCTCTCGCACTGCGCGAGCCGCTGCTGTGAAGCCTCGAGCGAGCGCTTGGCCTCGGCCAGGTCGGCTTCGAGCGGCTCGATCTTGTTGAGCACCATGGAGTACTTGAGGTTGGCCTTGACCCACGTGGCCAGCGGCGCTGCGGCCACACTCACGCGATAGATCGTCTCGTGGTCGAAGGACGATGTCTTGCTCTTCACGAGCTTGGTCACGGCCTTGAAGATCTCGGGTGTGATGCGCCGCGAATCGTAGTTGAGGATGTCGTCCTTCACGGCGCGGTTGCCCAGGAACTTCTTCATCGAGTTCCACGACGTGTCCTGGATGCCCAGCAGCATGAGCACAGCCGAGAGCACGTCATGAATCGGCTCCGGTGGCATCTTGAGCGACCGGATCTCGTTCAGGTTGTCGCTCTTGATGTTGCCCACGGCCTCTTTGGCGGACTGCAGGATCGGGTTGATGTCGCTTAGCTCGCGCTCGATCTCGCGCTTGCGGGCATTCGTTGCCTCTTCGGCCTTCGCCGTGTGCTTCTTGAGCTCCTCGACCTCGCGCCGGTTCACCGCGGCCTTGTCGAGCGCGTTCTCGATCTCCTTCATGGCCTGGGCGGCCGCAACCTGCGCCAGGCCCAGGTCCTTCTTCTTGATCGTTGCATTCTTGCTGAGCTCGTCGACCGTTGTAGACGCGTCTTCAAGCTTGCTCAGCCCACTCTTGAGGTGGCTCACGTCCTGCACAATCTGCTTGCACTTGGCCTCGAAGAGCGACCGCCAACTGCCCAGAAAGCAGATGAACTCGCGGGGCGTGGCGTTAAACTCCTTGCTGCTCTCGTAGAGACTCGTGATAAGCGGCGTGGTTTTGCCCAGGCTCTCAACGAGCTCCGAGCCGTGCAGCAGCAGCTCCGGCAGCTTCTTCATACTCGCAGGCGTCCACTCGCCCATCCACACAATTGCGCAGCGAGTGTACAGCGCCGGGTTGCTCTCGCAGCGCAGTAGGAACTGCGGGTGGCGCGCATCCATGCTCACGACTACGTGCACGAACTGGCACACGCGCGAGACGAAGAAGTCATAGACGGAGCGGTGTTCCGTGGCGCCGATGCTCTCGAGCATCTGCTCCTTGAGCGGCGCGATGAGTGGCTCGATCTCCTCGTGCGTGTACAGCCCGGGCACCTCGCCGGAGCTCAGCAGCGAGTTGGTAATCTCCAGGATTGCGTCCTGCGTGAAGTGGTGGTCTTCCAAGTAGAGCACGTAGTGCTGACCTTCGACACCAGCCTTGACGAGGATGCTCTTGAGGTCTGCTCGGAAGCTCGCTGCGTCGTAGTGGCGCGTCAGACTCGGCGCGAAGAGCGTGTAGCCCAGCATGTAGGCGAGGAGCGTCGTGGCGGAGCGTCGGCCGACCCCCGAGGAGCCCACAAGCAGCATGGACCCACCAGGTTCCGACAGAATGCGCTCGACTGTCGCCAGATGGTCCAGGATCTCGTCGAAGAGCAGCATGTGCAGGTCTTTCTCCTCTCGTTCGTAGAGCACGATGGCCTGCGAGACCACGGCGCTGAACTCGTCGCTCGTGACCCTGAACAGTGGCGAGGCTGAGGCCGCGCCAGCAGGGTCGTCGGCTGATGCGCCAGCCTTGCGGCAGTGCAGAGAGCTGAAGAACACGTCCTGAAGCTTGGCCACGTGCTTCCACTGCTGCTTGAGCACGCTGTTGAGGATCGCGTCGAACTTGGCGAGCGAGTCGCTGTCCACGAGACGGTCTCGAAACAGTCGCCTGGCCTCGTTCGCGAGCACGTCGAGTACGTCTTCGGTCTCCAAGTCGTAGCGCACGAGCGAGAAGACCCACTTGGTCAGGTCTCGTGGGGTGAAGAGGTAGTGGCGCTGCTCGTCCACGTTGAACTTGGCCTTGGTGGTGTCGTAGATTTCCACGAGGCTCCTGGCGAGTCTGTCGCGCGTGGATGGGTCACGCCACTGGGCCGGGATCTTTGGGCTGCTCTGCGGGTCGAAGACGGCCTCGAGGAAGGTCGAGTAGACCACGAGGAGCTCGTCCGTGGTCGGGTAGTCCAGGTACGCGACCTTGACGATGGCCGTGAACCGCGTCGAGAGCGGATGGCGGCCGACCGTGGTCGCCGCGTTCATGGACGCGACGATCTGGATCTTCTCGATGCCCAGGAACTCCAAGTGCTGGTCGTAGAAGCCGTTGAACGTGATGAGCTGCTGCAGGAATGCGATGAGCATGCACGTGTCGTATTGGTCCGGCTTGGGCAGGTTGATATCCTTGAGGTAGAGCACGAGCCGCTCGCAGTCGCGCGGTCGGTAGACGCGACCGGCGGTTGTCGAGAAGAGCGAACAGCACTGCGCGATCTTGTGGATGATGTGGTCGGCCGTGGTCTGCGCGTTGCAGTGCAGCACCGTCACGTTGACGGCCTTGAGGCTGCGAAAGGCCTGGCGGATGAGCATGTTTTTGCCGCTGCCCTCGGGCCCCACTAGGATGAACGGCTCCATCTTGTCCACCCACGGCTCGATGATCTTGAGTCCACGTTGCACAGACACAGTGGGGACGACGGCGTCCCGGCAGTTGGCAATGTCCTTGCGGTCCATCTTGCCGTCCATGGAGCCATACGTGTCCCGCTTGGTCTCAAAGGCTACGAAGGTCGTGCCCTGGCAGTAGCAGTCCAACGGTGCGTTCATGTCGGGCGTGCGCTCGTTGGCCATCATGAACATAGCCTTGGCGAAGGCCGTGCGGGTGCCCATGGGCAGGTTAGCGCCCAATCCACGTACCATGGCGCACACAAACTCGCTCCTGGTCGTGGCCGAGGCCACGTGGCTGAGCCCATTCATGATCGTCCCGACCGTCGTGGTCTCGACGACCAGCTCGTGTTTGTGGAGTTCCTCGAGGGCCTTTGTGAAGAGCTCGTCGATCCACTTGCTGAGCTCCTCTCGCTTGGCTGGGTCTGCGATCTGGAGCGTGAGCAGCCACTTGCTGACCAGTCTGCGGATGTCCATGTCCTCGTCCGAGAGAAAGATCATGCCCATGCGCGAGATCGTGGCAGGAGACGCGAAGCGCAGGTCGTGGGTCTCAAAGATGAAGTTGATGTTGGGTCCAAAGTTGATGCGCTCACCGTTGGGCAGCGTCAGCAGGTGGTTGTCGTCCAGCACCGAGTTAAGAGACTCGATCCACTCGGGGTCGACGTCCCCGTCGCAGATGATCCACGACCGCACGTGCTCGGGTTCCTTGACGACCTTGCGGGCCGCGTCCGTGAGCACACCGTCTGCCCACTCGCGCGTGTCCAGGTCCATGTGGCCCAGCAGTCGCTCGCGGGGCATCGACTTTGGGTTCATCACGTGCGTCTTGACGAGCTGGCCGCACTTGATGAGCGCCTGCTGGAGGATGGCCCACACGGTCGACTTGCCGCTGCCCGAGGGCCCCACGACGACGCAGCCCATGCGCTGATCGAGGGACTCCTTGAGCTGCAGCATCTTGCGGATCTGGAGCTCATCCACCTGGAGAAAAAACGGTTTGCTGCCCATGACGTCGCGGATGGCGTCACCCAGAGCCCCGCCCGAGAGGTCGGCCGAGTTAACGCCCGGGAAGACGTCTCCGATGAGCGCCAGGAAGCGCGTGGAGTCCACGAACGTGAGCTTTGAGAGCGTGTTGATGCGAACGGCCTTGATCAGGATCTCCGTCTCCTCGGCCGACGTCATGCGGCCACTCTTGGACTTGTTCTCTGAGCCGTCCTTGCCTTCTTGGTCCTGAGCTGAACCTGATGAGCCGCCCGTAGCCAACTCCTTCTTGGCGGCCTGGAGTAGCTTGCCGGCTGTGTTGAGCACGGCTTTGAGTGCACGCAAGCCCCAGTCGTAGTGCTGTTGAGGGGACAGCAGTTGGCCCGAGAGCGAGTAGAGTGACACGACTTTGGACGCGATGTCCTTGGCCTCCGAGAAGCCCTCCGAGTACAGAATAACCTCTGCGATGAGATTGTTGTCCGGTCGGCCCATCGCCACGGGTCGGAAAAGCGCCTTGAGGTTGTCTGGCAGCTTGGAGCGGCCTCCGTAGCCTTTCCCGGCCGGATTGAGCGTCACGAAGATGCCAGCGTTGAAGTCCACGTCCAGGGACCGGTTGAGCAGCTTAATGGCAGGCGTCTTATCCTTGATGGCGTCTTGGATGACCTGGATCTGCTGCGAGATGGCGGACAACTGGTCCTCCTTGAGGCGGTTGAATTCGTCGAAACAGCCCCAGGCGCCGCACTTGACGAGCCCCAGGAGGATGCGCCCCATGCTTTGGAAGTCGATGCCCTCGTCGCAGTTGAACACTAACACCTGTCTGCCGAACTGGCCCCCAAGCGCCTTGACCGACTCAGTCTTTCCCGTGCCCGCGGGTCCGTACGGGTTGCCGCCAAAGCCCATGTGCATGCCCTGCGTGAGCGTGAGGTAGCACTTGTCCGTGAGCGGCGTGTGCACGAGCTTGGGCGCGTTGCCCTGGTACTCGTACGTGTAGTCGAATTTGGCGTCGTTCATGCGGATGACGCAGCTCTGCTGCTTGTCGAGATAGAACCGAAGCTGCTTCTGCCAGATCCAGTCACTTATCGCGCGGCAGTTGGCCGCGAGCAGCTGGTCGCACACGTCAATGTGGTGCACCAGGTCGAGCACCAGTGCCTTGACCTTGAGGCTCATGAGTAGCTCCGTACTCAGGTCCAGCGACGTGAGCTCGCGCAGCGTCTCCTGCAGGCTCTTCTTGAGCTCAGCCACGCTGCCATTCTGGATCGCGGCCTCGGCTTGGTCGCAGAACCGGACCTGCTCTGCGAGGCAGAGCACCTGCGACGGGAAGTCGTGGTAGTCGGGAGCCTTGCTGGCCACGCACTTGGCCACGAGCACGCGGATCGTGCGGCGCATCTCCTCGGTGAAGTTCTCGAGCCACTCCTCCACGGAACTCGTGATCGCCACGGGCGTCTGGAGGCCCACCGACTCTCCTGCCGAGCTCAGCATCGCGACGATCTGGTCCTTCGAGTCGGAGAACGCAACGCGGTGCACGCCCTGGTAGAGCTTCTTGAGGTGGTTCTGGATCACGGCCGGGTTCTGCGACTGGCCGAGGATCTCGAGCAGGTCCTCGTCGCCGATGAAGTAGAATCGCGGCATGCGTGCACGCTTCTCTTCGAGGAAGTCCGCGAGCGCCTTCTGGCAGCGCTCGAGCTGGTCCACCATCGTGTTGAGCCGCTCAACGAGCTGTGGGAAGAGAAGCTCGTCCGTGAGGTTAAAGAGCTTGGGCTCACGCTCGACGCTGCCCATGATCTCGGTGAATTCATCGTCGACGCGCCGAAAGCGACTCTGCTCGGACGGCAGCGCGCCCTTGGAGAAGATGGGCTCGAGGAAGACCCACTTGCGCTGGATCACGTTGAGCTGCGTCAGCGCCTGGTCGAGCAGCCCCATCTTGAGCTCGTACTGGAGCGCCTCCATCTCGAACGGCTTGAAGAACTGCGACTCCTTGAGCGACGCCAGCAGCGACTGGTTGTCGCCCAGCGCCAGCGTCACGTCCTTCCAGTCCTTGATGATTGCCACGCGCCGCCCGTCGTGCTCGTGTACCAGCAGCGAGAGCTCGGCTGTCTCCGTCCAGGCGCGTAGCTCCAAGAGCGCATCACGGATCGTCACCTCGCCCTGGGCGCGCGCGTGGAGCACCTTGACGAACTGGAGCGTGGCTGGGAGCTCGAGTGCCTCGACGACGTCCAGGAAGTGACCGAGCGTGAGGTTGATCTTGTCGACGCCCCGGGGCATGCCGAGCTTGCGAAAGAGCTGCGTCCAATGGTCGTCCTTAAAGGGCTCACCGCGGCAGAGCTTGAGCGTCGGCATGGCGCGCTTCACGTGCGTGGTAAAGTCCGCGATCTTGTCCACGACCATCGTGCGCTCCGTGATGCTCTGCTTGGCCATGTCCACCCACTTCTGCACGCAATCCTGGAGCGCAAACACATTGGTGCTGAACGTGAACCAGTCCTGGGACGCCAGCGCCTTGACCTCATCGCGGAATTGCCTGTACGTCGACCAATTGAGCGCCGTGAGCGTCACGCTCGCGTCAATGACTGCGAGGCCGTCAAACGCGGGTGCGTCCATGTTGAACGCGCTGCAGTTGTCCGTGAGCGTCGTGGTGCGGCTCTTGAGCTCGCTGAGCTTGGCGGATTCGTCCTCGAGGGGCTTGTAGACCTTGTGCACGAGATCTTCTTCGTCCCAGGACGAGACCTCGAGCAGCTGCAGCCCTTGCCAGCGGTCGCGGAACTTTGTGATTTGCTCGTTGCAAACCTCGACCTGGGCCGCGATCTCGCCCTTGAGGCTCTCACGCTGGTCCTCAATCATCTCATTGAAGGCCTCGTGGGAGACCTCAAAGTTCTCCCAATCCGTGGGCAGCTTGGCCAGCCGGGACTCGACCTCGTGTGTGTCGATCTTGGCCGACGAGCCGCCACCAAGTACGTTCAGAAGCAGCGCTTTCTTGCACTCCGCCTTGGCAAAGTGCGCGTGAACGTTCGCCTTGTGGGCTTCGATGACCTTCCACTCGACCTGCGCGTTGCTGATCTCCTCGATTGAGTGTGGCCGCGTGTTGAGCTTCTCCTTGGCGCTCTCGACAAACTCCTCGACGAGGCGCACGTGCTGCAGTGTGCTCTTGCGCAGCGACAGCAGCAGACTGTCCTGGAACCGCTGCAGCAACTCGTCGAGCGTGCTCTTGAAGGACCCGAGCGAGACGTGGATGCAGTCGATCTTGAGAAAGTCCGGGATCTTCTCGCTCTCCTTGCGCTTGAGCTTGATCGTCTTGAGGTTCACCTCCCAGTCGCCAGGCTCGCTCAGCTCAGCTTCCATGAGCACGTCAAGCTCGCCGCCGCCCATGCGACTGAGCAGGCTCCAATGCTCGTACTCGTACAGCAGCGCCTCGAGCCGCGTGAAGAGCGCCTCGCAGCTTTGGTACACGAGCACTAGGTTGCCGGCGTTGGCATCGCACATGGCCGCGAAGACCTGCGGGTTGGCAAAGCCGCTGAACTTGGTCGGGCGCGACACGAACTTCTTCATGGCCTTGTAGTACGTCGTCCGGAGCTCTTCGATGGGTGGCTTGAGCACGAGCGAGAGGCCATTGCTGGGCACTGCAGCTATTGCTGCTGGGAAGTGAAGCTCGGTCTTGATCTCCTTGATCTCGGGCAGGTTCTCGTTGAGCATCTCGAGTCCCATCTGATAGCCGCTCTCAAGCACCTTGTAGAGCTGCTGGTCCCAGTACAAGAACCACTTCTTCGTGCGCGTCGGATCCTGCTTCTTCGTGACCGCGAGCACGCTCTTCTTGATCTCGTCCCAGCGGTCCTTCCACTTGGTCGGGAAGCGCAGCAAATCGACGTCCAAGAGCGCCAGGAACTCCTCGCTGAGCTTCTCGTGGGCGCGCTTGAAGCGCCGGTTCTCGGATGACAGCCGGTCGGCCGCGTCCTGCAGCTGCTTGACGTACTCGTTGCACTCGTCCAGGTTCTGCCACGTCACGTCCTTCTTGGTACCTGAAGAGCTCTTCTGCTGCTGCACGCCAGGTCGCTTGACCGCCTCTTCAAAGGCTAGCAGCGAATCCAGGAGCATGGGCTTCTGTTCGTCGATGATTTGGCTCTCCATGTTGTTGTAGAAGTTGGCGACCTTCTTGAGCGTCACGCCATAGCGGTAGTACTTCTCAGCTTCCTCGGCCACCTTGCGCACTTTGGGCGGCACCCACTCGTCTCGCTTGCCGGCCTGGGGGCCAGCCACGTGCTGTGCCGAGAGTTCGGTGAGCTGCCGTACGTCGCGCAGAAGCGTGACGAGGAACTCACTGTAGTTGACGACCAGGTCACCGTTCTTGTCGATCTGCATAAGCTTCCCGCTTAGGCGCAGTGAGTCCTCACCTTCAGCCTCGAGCTGCGCGTCAATCTGCTCCTGCCAGTCACGCACCTTGTCGAGTATGAGGCCATTCACTTTAGCGAGGAACTGTTCGCAGTGGTGCGCGAACTGCTTGAAGGCCGGCAGGTCGGCCAGCACGTGCCTCGCGAGCGCGCTCATCTCGCCCACGCGCGTGCTGAGCATGTGGCCCCACACGATCGCGTTCACCTTGGGGCTGAGCGTCTTGCCGATGTGGATGGCCTTTTCCTTGGACGACGACGACGAGCCGCGCCGCGTCTCAAAGTCGCTCTCGAGTTGGTCCAAATGCGCCAGGAGCTGGGCCAAGAGCGCATCCCGCTCGCCGGCTAGGGCCTTGGCCAGTGACGGCCGCTGCAGCAAGTTCTTGTACCGCTGCAGGAGCCGCACAGCCGTGCTGGGCTTGCTGGCCACGGCCGTGATCTGGTCACGCAGGATCGCGCCGACCTGGGCCTCCACAGGCGCGAGTAGCGCCTCGTACTCCTTCACGGCCCGCTGCCACGCCTTATCTGTGTACGGGTTGTAGTAGAGAGGCTGGAGCTTGACGAACGGCTGGAAGCACGCAGCCGCGAGCTCCTGGGCGCGCGAGCGTGGCAGCAGCGATACGAGCTCTTCGTAGGTTGTGCGCACGCGCGCAATCTCCTCAAGTCGCTTGACGAGCGCCAGCAGCGGCGCGTCCTTGTCCGACTTGGCGCCGATCCACGGGTGCTCGTCGTAGGACGGCCACATGGTTGTGGTGAGTGTGTCGACACTCACTGCCCACTTCTCGCAGAGTGCTATGGCTTGTTGCAGGAGCACGTTGACGTCGTGGAAGGCTCCCGTCCACACATCCTGCCCCTGGGTCTGCGAGTCCGACAGCTGCTTAGCCTTCTCCAACACGAACGCGTTGATGGCCGAGCCCACGAGCCCGAGTAGATGGTCCATACGTCTCTGCGGGTACTGGTTCTCGCGACTCAGATCCGCGCGCCAGATGTCGTCGAGCGTGTTGTACGACTCCTCGAGCACGTCAGCCATGTCCTCGAAGCTCAGTGTCGCAAGGCTGCTGTAGCGCTGGTGGATATTGTCGAAGGCCGCGCAGAACTTCTTGGCGCGCTTGACGTTCTTGTTGTCCGCGCGCTCCCAGTACTGGAACTCGTCCGTGATCGTCACGATTCCCATGAGCGCCGCGGCATCGCCATCGTTCAGCATAGCCCCACCACCAGTCTTGCTATCTATAGCACCAGAGCCAGGGCCTCCAGCGAGCATCGTGCTGCCGAGGCCTGCGTCGAGCTCGATGAGCATGTCCTTGAGCTTTTGCGAGAGCTGGCTGGCGCTCGCGTCGCTCTGGAGCAGCATGGGTGCGTACACCTGGTGCACCGCCTGGTAGAGGCTCTGCAGCGGCGACTGTGTCACGGATGTCACCTGGATGCTCGTGCTTAGGTTCTCGGGTGTGAGTGGCGCGGCACGCACTTTCATGAACACTGTCTCGCGTTGGTTTGCGGCAACGCTACCCCACTCATGTAGCTGCGTCGAGAGCGCCACTTGGAAGCCGCTGTTGTTGTTGCTATCGTCGGGACCGCCTGTGACGCGCGCCTGCAGCACATTGCACTGCAGGTCGTCAAGGAACGCGGAGAGCGCGTCCTGCGACGCTTTGTCATCACTCAGGCGCAGCTGCCGCCCCCACATGCTCCTGAGCAGCGTCACGACATAGTTGCGCCGCTCGTCCGTGCTGCAGTCCGGGTCGCTCGGGTCCATCGCCAGGTCTGCAGTGCGTCCAAAGAAGTACACAGAGAGACAACTAGACGATTCACGTAGAGCTGCTGCTGATATTGCTACTGAAGATCCGATGCGCGCGCAACGACGAAAGAACGCAAGTGAGGAGCTCCATGCGGCCGTCGGGATGTCGTGCCGCGAAAGGTCACAGCTCAATGCATTGATTTGGCACCCGGATGGGTTAAATTAGTGCTCAAAACCCAGTTTTCTTGCTAAAACCCGTAGCTTTAATAATACATCATATACTGCGTAGTATTTCGTGAAGTGCATTTGTAGTAGCATACAAAACTCAAGTGTGGCGCTTTCACCAGAACTTCAATACCTCGAGATCAATGATGGACACCAAATCATAAAGATCGACCACAAGTCTTCCTGCTTCCATCCATCGCACAGAACCCCTCTTGCGCGCGGACGCTTGCCATCATGCGGGCCACCTACGCACTCGCGCTGCTATTCACGGCAGTGACAACGGCCGCCGCTGCTGACGACGAGAAGCTGTTCGCACGCGACGGCCTCGGCCAGCCCGTGGCGTGGTGGGCCGTCCTCAAGCTGCCCACGCACGTGCGCACGGTCAATTGTGCAGCGGATGACAACAACAGCCACGTGCGGCCGACGCCCTGCGACTGTGCCGCGCCGGACTGTGCGAACGCACCCACAGCCGAC
>JAASFV010000527.1:0-19816 GCA_023334015.1 Globisporangium paddicum
GTACTAAGTTCGGTCTTAAAGATATTGCACAAACAGTAGTTTGGCAGAGTGGTTACTGACTACGTGCTTCCTTTTGCGCACCAGCACCATCCCGAAAGTGTCTAGTTCCAGCAGGATGGAGCTTCGTGTCACCGTGCGAGAGACACCATCACCTTCCTTCGAGAGCATGACGTCACCGTTGTGGAACACCCAGCACTGTCGCCGAACTTGAACCCCATTGAGAACCTTTGGGGGCTTCTTGCTCGGGCTGTGTACCGTGATGGACGCCAGTTCATGACCAAAGCTGCCTTGAAATCGGTCATTTTGACCGAATGGAGCAAGATCGAGATCTCCTACCTGAACAAGTTGGTTAACTCGATGCCTGACCATTGTTTCCAGGTTATTGAGCGTAAGGAAGCAAAGACGAGCTACTAGGACGAGCTCAAAGTTAACAGATCGGAATGTATCGGCAGTTTTCTGGTGTGCGGCTAACCAAATGGCGCATTTTGAGTCAGGTGGGTTATAAGGTTATAATCAATTACTCAGCCAAAAAGTGAGTTTTCAAAACAACAAAAGCACCACGGAACCACAAAATTCGGGCGATTGCGATGGTCTTTTCAAAAAATCGAAAAGTGGCTGACAACAAAAACAATCCCGAAAAATCAAAGTGCCTGTACATAGGAAATACGGTACTCTAGAATAAATCCAGAGAATTTAGAGAACCGAGTTCATTCATGTGACTCAGCAACTCACCCTGCGCGGCGACGATGGACGACGACACGATGCTGCCGCCGCCGTTGCTCGTGACGACACCAGCAGCAGCAACGCCAGCCTACGCGCCCATGCGCAACAGCAGCATTGGTAGTCCCAGCAACAGCAGAAGCAGCAGCGCTGGCGCAGAAGACGCGAGCATGAGCGACGTGCTGCTGCGCCGGCGCTTGGCGATCCACTGGATGTCGCGCATGTACCACTTCCGCCGCCACGAGCTCGCGTCGTATGCGCATGACCTGGTCACGAGTCTGCGCGGTGAGGCGCTCGCGGCATTCAGACGCGAGTTCGGGTACAAGGTGAGCATCCGCCACACGGACGCCTACGTGGCATTTGACGTGCTCGAGGAGCGGGACGCCGGCGACGTCGACATGGAACCGCTCAAGGAGCTCCCTGGCGGTCACCAGGCTGCAGACACAGTCCGTTCCAGTATCAGTGGTTTCGTTGGGCCAGTCAAGTACGACCCGAGTAGACGTCGAGGCTCGTCGTCTACAGCCAAGCAGCAGAGCAGCGACGAGGGCAAGGATGCAGATGAGACTGCAGCACATCAGCGCCAAGGTGGCTTTGTGCTCTACTTCCCACTCGATGAGGAGGAGAATGAGCAGGCGTCCATGTCGCAGCGCACGATCAAGGAGACGCAGTACGTGGTGCTGCTCCGGGGCAACGAAAAGCTGCTCAGCTGGACCTGCGCGTGGCTGCAGACGCGCTTCCAGTGCATCGTGAGCGCGCAGCGGGTCCGCATCTCGCCCGCGAACCTCAAGTGGCTCGCGCGTAACTGGGTCATGGACTCACTACTGCGAGAAAAGGAAATCACAGGTACAGGAACGAAAGTGTCGGTCTCTGTAATGCTGGTCGGCGTGTTGCCTGGCTAACTGGGCTCTTGTGGTCTTTATGTACATAGAGAGAGCCAACCAGCCGGTGCTGCTCAAGTACAAGAACCTGGATGAGCACAGCATGGTGCGCGAATACACGCTCACAGTACCGTGGGCGACCCTGAGGCGACTCTGCGAGCAGGCCAAGCTGGAGAGCAGCGCTCCGAATGCAATCCCAGGTATGTCAGCGAGAGAGAGACTTTCTACTGATGTACGCCTCATTCTCAACTAACTCTGGTTTGTACCTCTCCAGAACTGATCCAAATGACCGAAGAGCTGTACTTTGAGACACTACCACTCAACATGGCGGCGTTTGAGCTTCAGAGTTTCGAAATGGCCGAGGTTTCGGTCGACCAGAGCGGGCGCGTTGAAGTACGTCTCAGCTTTCCTTGTTGTGTATGCGTTCCGAATGGCAATTAAGATCTGGTTCTGTCTGTGTGTGCTCACTCTCCAACAGTTCTCCAGTATGACGTTCGTGCACTCCGTGCTTCGAGGACTCGCTGAGCTGCTGTGCATACAGAAGGTCCCAGGTCCAGCCAAGCCAGTCATGACGCTGTAGGCTGTCACAGATTTAGTACGAAGTAGAAGAGAGGTACTCCAGTCCGGTACTCCAGCAAACACAAAGTATATAAATACGCTGGGGATCCTAGGAATCAAGCTGTGAAGAAAATATTCACCAGAGGTCTCGATTTTTATCACAACCTACTTTGACTTTAACATTCGATCGCTGTAATCTTTCTTCAGCCGTAGCGGCTCAGGTCCAGCGGTCTCCCTGGCGCTGCTGGGGCGGCCTGGGCCGAAGCGCCAGCACCACCGCCGCCAGTCAACGCATTGCGGAGTGCGAGCTCCAGTACGCTGCGCAGCGCGGGGTCCATGGCGCCGACGACCTCTTTGAACGCAGCCCCGCGCGTCTGCGCGAACGCCAGCAGCAGCTTGGCGACCACTGCGGACACCTGTGCGCTGAGCTCGCTCAAGACGTGCGCGAGCAGCACCGCAGCCAGTTTGGGCAGCACCAGCCGCACGAACGCGGCCCCAAAGGCGTCGTCCAGCTGCGCCGAGAGCAGCTGCAGGAGCTCGACGGTCTGCTCCAGTTCGCCCACAGCATCCGCAGCATTCACAACAGAGCTCGCGATAGAACTGGTGCTACCCTGCCACTGATCCACGAGCTGCACGAGCGACGGGCCGAGTGCTGCAAAGTACCAGCGCACCCTCTCCGAGTCCTGCGCGTCCACCAGTTTCCGTGCGATCCCAGCGATCCCCAGCAGCAAGTGGGCGCTGAAGAGCGCGTTCCGGTCTTCGCCGTCGCTACGGTGCACTCCGAGCATGTCAACTGCGCTCTTCGTGATGGCCGCGTGGAAAGATGCTGCATCCTCCGTGAGACAAGGCGGGTACGTCGCAGCCGCGTAGTTGGCCAGTAGCTTCATGGCAAAGTCCAGGCCGCCGACGACGCTGCGTTCGCGCGCGACTACCAGCTCTTCATGCAACCAGCGGGTGAAGAAGCCAAAGCTGCTGCGAAGTTCAACGCGAATGGTTCCCAGCATGTCGTCACC
The DNA here is from genome assembly GCA_023334015.1 of Globisporangium paddicum. Classification (NCBI taxonomy): domain Eukaryota; phylum Oomycota; class Peronosporomycetes; order Pythiales; family Pythiaceae; genus Globisporangium; species Globisporangium paddicum. Next base: position 3,170 of record JAASFV010000527.1, read on the forward strand.
GTGGACCAAAGTCTTGGAAAAAGCCACTGTGGACTCGATCGCCGCGCGGTTCAGTGTCAACACCGCGCTCTGGAGCTCTGTGCGCTCGTGGATGCTGCGGTAGCATGGCTCGATGATCCCGATCGCGTGCACCACCTGGCGCCGGACCTGCTCCGTCGTGTGGAGCAGCACGATGCCTGCGGTCGCGAAGCGCACCACTTCGCCAAAATGGGCGTCGCTGTTGTGCGCCACTCGGCTTGGTTCGCACATCAGGCGGAACGCCTCGGCGGGACACAGCGCGGCTTGGCCGACGAGTGCGTACAATCTGTCGGTCGCTCCTGGCTCATTTGCGACTTGGCTCACGCACGATGCGATCATGTCGGGCTTCAAGCAAACGAAGAGCGACTTCAAGGCCTCCACTCGAACGCCTCCGCCAGAAGATCGCAGTGCAGCGTTCACCAACGCACTCACGCTGCTATGATAAAGTCCCACGAACTCGGACGGCTGCTCCCGCTCCACACTGTTCAAGAGGAGCGGCACGGCCTGGAGTACTGGGATGAGCTGCTCGTCCTCCTGGCGGTCTCGCATCCCCGTATTGACGTGGAACACGGAGAACGCGAGCAGCAAGCTGGAGATGCTCGGCAGGTCCGTTCTGCCATTGAACGAACTCGGCAGGTGCGTTTGGGTGTGCACGAGGCCGCTCAGGATGTTGGGCCAGTAGTGTTGGAACACCTCGCGGAACTTATCGGCTGAGTTAGTGGACAACAAGTGCGAGTCGGTCATAGGCACGGGGAGTAGCGTCTTGAGCACCTTGGAGCTCGTCACGCCGCCGCCAGGGAGGAACTCCTTCTCGTCTTCAATGTGCGGCCACTGGCCAGAGCCACGCATGAGCGCGCCATACGACAGCGTCACGTCCTTCCAGCAGTCGATCAAGTAACTCGAGCTCGTAGCGAACGAGGTCAGGAACGTCTTCACGAGCGGTGATGACACCACTCCACCACCACCACGCCGTCCGCCACCACTCTGATCCGAAAGAGCCTGGTTGATACTGGACACCAACATCTGCGCGATGCACGAGAGGTTTGCGAGTGACAGTGTTACACGCGTGACTTCGTCGCCAATGAACTGTCCGTGGCCAAAGTCTTCGACGACGACCATCTTGAGGATTCTGCCCAGCGCGACCTTGTCTTGGACCAGTCGCGAGGTAATCGAGCCGCCGCAGATCTTGTGGGCTTCAATCAGTAGAGGGGCATACATGTCCACGACTCCTCCACTGCTGATGGTTGTGGATGACGTCTGGGACTGCTTGAGCGCTTGACGGATCGCAGATGCCATTTGCGCCTGGTACGGATCTAGCAGGAAAGCGTCACCGGTGTGCACTTCTGGGTCGCGGGCGGCTGCAAATTTGTGCACCAGCACATTCAGGAGCTGCAGCCCAACGCTCTGGAACATCTGGAGCTCGCTCCCATCGGCAGATGCCGTCGCAGCGTGACAAGCCAGTGTGACGAACTCATCCAGGTACATGCAAAGAAAGTCGTCTTCATGACGTGTTTGCTCGTTTTTCGCGATCGCCATGCGGTCGTTGCCAAGCTGCCGGAGGAAATGGTTCCGCGCTTGAACGAGGTCAAAGTGCAGCATCGAGCTTCGCAGACTGCTACCTGCGATGAGCTCAAAGACACGAAGCACGCACTCGACAGCGAAATGGCGCACTTGGCGGGACAGAGGCGGCAAAAATGCCATGAGCTCGCTCACAGCTCGCTTCGTATTTCTCCAAACCTCGAGCTGCGCGGCCGTCGCGTCGGATGCCAGAAGGGTCTTGTCGTTGCCACTGGATTTCGAAAAACCCCAGCCAGATCCTTCGTCAGCTGCTGGGCCACCACTGCTTGAGAATGAAAGCCCCGCAATCCCTTCTATGCCCTTTGGGCTCATCATGAGCTGCTCCGAGCTCCCCGCACCGGCAGACGCCGCCGACTCACCCACTGCAATGCTACGACAGAAGAGCGACCACACGATCAGCTGGTGTCCTTGAACATTCACACCGTCAATGTCGACGAGCGCCAGAATCGTGTTGCGGATCTCCTCTGCTCCACTGTGCGTCTTGCCCGGGACGGAGTATGCGAACGTGAGGTAGTCCCACATGCCATGTACGCCAGGTAAGTAGCGCCACGTCAACTCATTGTACTCGACGTGAAGCGCGTGGAAGAGCAGACATTGGAGGTTCTGGCGCTGGATCTGCGACGGATCGCGCTCCACGAGCGTCCGGATGCACGACATGCCGACCTGTTGAAGGATGCTGCGCGCGATACCGTTCACTCGAATGAGCACGTTCACACGATGCTGTTCTCCTACTGATCCAAAAGACGACCGCGGTGCCGAGGACGTTGACGGCGACGGCTGCGGATTACTTCCAGACTGTCCAGCAGGCGCGAGGATAAACGCGTCGGATAAAACGCCCAGGATGTACATGAGGTCCATGTGCTGGAAGCGCGTTGGCGCAAACACCACGACCTGCTCAAGGAACTTGAGATACTCAAGCTCCACGCGCAAGTCACCATCCTGGCGCAGCAGTCCCCAGATCGTGTAGTACTCTCGCAGACGCTTCCCGGAACCGGCCAAGTCTGGTCCTAGAGTCGCGACAACACCGTTGATGATCCGCCCAATCGCGACTTTCGCACTAATGTGCCACCGGAGACCGCGCTTGTTTGTCTTCGAGTACTTAAACCCCGCTAGGAGGTGGGCATCGATGAGCGACGAGGTCGACTTGATGTACTGCTCGTAATCCCCTCCAGTAGATCCGACAGACTCGACGATGATACTCCAGGAATGCAATATCCAGGTCCGTAAGGGTTGGGAAATCTCGCCGGCGAATCGGAAGATGAGCCCCGTATCGATTGAGATCCGGGAGCCACACACTCTCTTGATACACGCGAGCGCAAAGGCCGCACCAGCTGAGAGAACAGACATGTCGGTATCAGAACCACCGCCAAACGGGGAAATCGAGTTGAGGAGCGGCAGTTTCTCGGCGACAAGACGCTTCTCGATCTCCTGTACCAGCGCTTTGCAGTTTGATTCGCTGACGAGGGACGCGAGCATGCCCAAAGCTTCACCCGCACTACGTCGCACTTTCACATTGTCACTTGAGATCATCTCACAGAGCATCGTCTGCATCTGCTGCGGCCAAAACGCGGTTGGTAACGGCGCGTCGACGTGCGCGTACTTGGCTTCGCGGATCGCAGCGAACAGCAGCGATGACACGTTCACTTCGCAGTCGACACGGCCATCCGCCAGCACGCCCGCGTAGTGCTGCAGGCAGCGCAGCTGCAGCTCTTCGGGGACAAAGTGGAAGATCCGACCAAAGAGGAACACACTTGCGTCCACCAATCGCACGTACGTGAAGCTGCTGCAGATGCCGCGCTCGTACAGGTCGTTCATGTCGTTGATCTCGCATACGACGCCCCAGAAGTTGTCCATGTACTGGACCTCGAGCTCCGTGTCTGAGAGCGCGTTCTCTTGCTGCAGCAGTGCCAAAATGTGGTTCAGCTCGCGAGAGTAAAGCACACTCGGATTGTCGCCTGCAACGAGGCGCGTCGTGCTCACCATCTCCAGCGAATCGTCGCCTTCCGACAGCGCATTGTGCAGGAACGTCGACTCGGCAGGGACCAGCGAGGACTGGCGCAGACTCGTGAGTGACTGCGCGACCGTGTACTCTGCGATGAGGTCGAGCAGCACGATGTATGAGTCGCAGAAGATTGGTGGCAGTAACACGAACGACTTGATGATCCACGTGATCACGCGGTACCGTGCGACTTGGCCACGGCGCTTCAACGGGTTCCCGAGACGATCCTGTGTCGCAGAGAGGAAGACGTTGAGAATGTATGCTGCAAGCATCTGAACGCTATCCGACTTGGTCGTCAAGTCCTTGCAGTAACTCAGGAATCCGTTCAATGCGATCACAGCGGCCTCGATACGCAGCAGCTCCAGCGACGACTCTCGCGTATGCAGCACGCTTGACTTGAGCCACAGGTTGAGCAGCTTCTGCACGCTCGTGTGAACCCAGTGCTCGTCATTCACAGCCACCAAGCTCCCCACGAGCGTCCATCCTGCGCGCGTGCACGTGAGCCACACACTGTCGGTGCAACCTTCGAGGTACTGGCTTTCAATGAGCCGTTCAGCAAGGCCAAGGATGTCGGAGAGAACACTGTGCGAGAGGCCACCGTCATTCTGGAGCTTGATTGCCTTCAGGATGTGCGCAATCGCCGACGATCGCCCCTGGATGATGTACAGATGCGCCAAGCTTCTCGAATTGCTCGACTCGCCGTTCGACTGGTCATCTCCACCTGCTGCCACGAGCGCTGGGTCGACCGAGAAGCCCGTGTGCAGCAAGTACTCGGCCGTGTCGCGCAGTCCGCTGATGCAACTCGTGAGCACCGATTTCAACTTGTACGGCAGCGCAGTCACCAGCGATGCCAGAGCGACAGATGCCTGAAAGCGCACGCTCTGCTTCTCATGGGACAGCAGCAGCTGCAAAGTCGCAGTGCCGTCGTTTGCGTGGCTCACACACGCTTCGCCCATGGATTGCAGCATGTGACTGATCTCGACCAAGATCGACAGTAGCTTGTGGTGGTGGCCTTCTCCTGCACTAGCGGCCTCTTCCTTAAGTTTATGGAGGTACGAACCAAGTAGAGTCTCCTGCTGCCTCTCGGTCAAGCACGGGTACAAGCCGTAGCGCAGCACGTAGCCGACCGCATTGCGGGCGCGCGTGAGATCGCCCAGTGCAAACGGGTGGTCGAGAATGCTGAGCGTCGCGTCGGTGATCTCGTTGAACTGGTGCTCGGAGATCGTATCGGGCGGCAAGTGCTCAAACATGCTGCTCAATGCGACGGAGTAGGCCGCGAGGATCCCTCCATGACTCTGGTTCGGGTTTGAGGACAGGTACCGATTCGTTATGTTCTCCTTCAGGTACCCGATGATACTCGCGACGGTCGAGAAGTTGACTGCTGCGGCTTTGCGGCGCGAGAGCGACCCGGGTAAATTGAGGTGCGACATCCCCGAGAGGTGCACGGAGGGCATCTTAAACGCCAGCTTCGACTTGGGGCCACCGCTACCACTGAGACTTCCGTTGCCGGTTTCCTGGTCACCTGACTGGCGATTTGCGTTGTCGTCGTCTTGATTGGCGCCAGCGTCACTCGCCGGCTGCTGTTGCTGCTGCAAGTCGTTCTCTGGCGTGGAGGTTGCGAATTTTGCGAGCACGACGCCCACGACCGCCGAGTACGCTCGTCGAGCTTCCGGCGCGGCGTCGTCCATACCCTTGATCGCAATGTACATGATTGCCTCTTGCGTCACGCCGCCGCTGGCATTGATGCTATTCCCGCCGCCACCGGTACCCCCACTCGCGCTGCTGCTGCCGTTCCCGCTGTTACCCAAGCCGTTGCCTGTGCTGCCACCGCTCGCTGAATTACTGGTACCTGGACTTGTGCGTAGCGCCAAGACGTGTAGCAGTCCTGCGGCTGCGAGCCGCACCTCGGGGATCTTGTCCTGAAACGTTTTACTGACGATGCGCAGCGCCTCGGAGTGCAGCGCCATGACGCGCGGGAGGTCGTTGTCGAGCACGCGCGTGACGCTCTCCACGAGACACTGCTTCATGAAGTAGTCAGCGATCTTGATCGTCTTGCTCGCAAACGTCACGATCTCACTCAGAAACGGGATCGCATCGCTCAGCTGCAGCTTGCTCACGACCATCACAAGCGCCGCCTTGACATAGATCGACGTGTTGTGCTTGGCCGTGAGCATCTCGTTGATCAGCGGCACGGCTGAGTAGTCGAAGGCGCGCACAAGCAGGTCGCAGAGCATGTTGAGGATGCACTCAGACGTCGCCGGCGCGGACGAGCCGAGCGACATGGTCATGGGCGTACTCGTCCCGCTGGCGCCGCCGCCAGAGCTCCCCGTGTGGTTGCCACTGTACACGAGCAGCGTCTGCAGCAGAAGCGCGAAGAGCTGCCCATTGCCGCCTGATAACCGTCTGCCGGAGGTCGTCACGACGGCTCTCGGCGCCAACAGCTCGGGGCTCCAGCGGCGCTCAATGGAAAAGAGCTCCTTGAGCAGCCTGCGCTGCTGCGCCTGCAGGTCTGCGGCGCTGCCGCCGGCGCGCAGCTCGTCCACGCACGCGCTCAGGCGCTCGAACGCCATGCTGCTCTCTCGATGTGTGCGTACGTGGAGTTTTGGGGAGGCAAGTTTTTCACGGGCCGGTCCAAATGAGATGAAATAAGCTGTTTTATCTCGTAATGTGCAGAACTAATTCCAATTATTTACAAGGATTCACAGTTTCCAGAATGTGATTTTCTTTTTACTAAAAGTGACGAAAGTTGATTGGAAAATATATGTCGAGTTATTTGAATGTAGTGTAGACGCAAAGCGTGGACATGTTTGATACTTAATATACTGCAGACCTTCCTAAATCGATCAAAGAAGATGAATGGGTAATTTATATAAGTTTCAGAATTCTGCTTGCAGGTCGAAATATAACGAGCGTGAAGCAACCAAGTGACACATACAAACAGGAAGAGAAAGCGAGAGCGGCCATGATGATGCAGTCCGGAGCGCAGTCGTGGGAGGACCTGCGCCGCGCTGCGCGCACGGCCGAGCGCCACTTAGAGGACAAGATCGCGGCCTACACGGCGATCAGCAAGGCTGCGGTGCGCGTGGCCGCGGACTACGACGTTGGTGCGTGCGGATCGTTGGCTGCGTGCTGGCTGTTTGTAGGTTGACGTGCAGGTCGCTCCTAACGCATGTGTGCACACGTGTTGCTGATTTCTTTGCTAAATGTAACAGAGAACCCGCCGGCCGACGCGACGGGAGAGCATGAGCTGGCGCTGGATATCGAGAACACGCTCACGACGGTACGCAGCACCACTGATGTGATAGATGGCTTGCTTATTGCGAGTGAGAAGAGGGGATCTGATCTCAAAGATATCGTTTCTTGCGCAGTTGTCCGACACAATCGACGAAATGAGCACGTATGTGAGCACATCGTCTGTGAAGACGCACGAAGCGCTCTTGCAGCGGTATCGCGAGCTGTACTTTGACTTTAAGACCGAGTTTCGGCGCTCCATGGTAAGACTGACTGACTGCATCTGATTATCGCTTGAGCTTCTGCTGTGGAAGCATCGGCGCTGAGATGCTAAACGTGTGCTGTTGCTTGTATGCATCGCTTGACAGAGCTCGCTGCAAGAGAAGCGTGACTCGCAAAAGCTGTTCGGAAGCAGGTGAGCGCATGTTGAAGTGTCCGCATTGAGGCGTAACGTTGAAGTGAACTTGGCATTTATCTATTTCCGCACACCTTGCGCAACCACAGACGACAGAACGGCAACTCGGACGACCTTGAAATGGACTCGCTGCTGAACGAGCGCCGCGCTCTGGACTCCTCGCGCTCCATGACGAACAGCATCATTGAGTACGTCTGTTCATAGCATGTCCACCATCCGTGCCATGATGGTGCACTGACCGACTGTCTATACATTTGTTTCCCTTGTAGGCAAGCGCTCGAGACGAAGAACTCGCTCGACAGCCAGCGCTCGCGCTTCACGAGCTCGCACTCGAAGATGAACACGCTCTCGAACTCCTTCGCGGGCATCAACTCGATCGTGGCGCAGATCCGCCGCAAGAAGCTGCGCAACAACACGATCCTGGCACTCGTCATTGCCGGCTGCGTCTGCTTCACGCTCTGGTGGACGGTGCTCTCGAAAACGTGAAAATCGGAAGGAGATGATTATAACTGATAAATGAAGCGGAGTGAAGGCGTGTTGATGTATCTGTATATAGTTTGCATCCACCGCACGTATTCGTCGGGATGCACGTGTGTGGCGCCAGTTTCTTCTGTGCAGCGCCAGGATGCGGCGGTCCAGGCGCAGCGCGTCGCTCGTCGGTGACTGTTAATCAATAATCGGCTTGCTCGAGCGTGCCTGCACATAATGGTAACATCAGAAAACGGCAGAAAACCTGTGAGAAGACTGTACAGTTACCATTTTGCACAGGCTTACATGTTTGACAGTTTGAAAAAGACTGTGGTTCGCATAACCATGGTTGACTGCAGCAACCCGCAGCAGCAACGCCACTCGCGTGTCGCCGTGAACGGAGACCACGAGCACCGCGGGAGGGCGCTGGCACGCATGCACGACGTCATGGTCTCTGTGCTGCGGAGCAGCACCTGCAACAACTCTCGAAGACGCAAGATGCTGCTCCGTGGATTTTCTCTATTTTTTCAGGTCCGGAATAAAAACGTTTTTGAAAAAATGTGTTTTTATTTGAAAAAGTGCTTGTTTTATCAGAGAGAGAGCGGGCGCGGGAAATCGCATATGACTTGGCTTCCGTATTGGCGCGATTTTATGTCCATTTTTTCGATTATTATTTGCTTTCACATCTATTTACGTAAAAATCGATAATCTAGCCTCACGAAACTGACTTGAGCTCCGTATCGGCGCATGCTGTCATACATATCTTAAGTGTTGCATACACGTCTATTTCTGTAAAAAAAATATGATAGCAAGTTTGCCCCACGACACAGGAAAGCGAACCAACCAACAAAGGCCATAAGCAAAAGGCAACCAAGCGACAAGCAGCAAGCGACAGCATGGGCGACCGATTCGAGCGTGGCGACCGCGGAGAGCGTGGCGAGCGCCCCGACCGCGGCGACCGGTCCGGCATCTCGCTGCTCATCCGCAACGTGAGCCGCCGCCTGCGGTATGTAGCACCCCCTTCCTCTCTGCTGACCAAGCAAGCGGCCGAGTCAAGTCCAGCAAGCTTGCGGGGCGTGAAAGACCAAGCCAAGTAGAAAAGAGAAGAGTGTGTATACGTGCGTGTCCTCGTTCGTCGTCTCTGTGGACGGCAAGTGGAAGCGAGAGGGGACCTCAAGACTCCAAGTCGCCACGAGGGGAAGACAGAGGACGATGTGTGTGTGAAGACCCAAGTGCTGGTCCAAGAACTGAAGAACCAATGTGCTCTCCTCCTCGTTCCCCAGGGCCGAAGATATCCGCAAAGAATTTGAGCGCTTCGGCGACGTGCGCGACGTCTATATCCCGCGCGACTTCCACACGCGGTACTGTTATAATGTGGGACTAAATTTGCGTGGCAGTGCGAATGGTGGCTTACGCTTTTATCGTTTTGTTGCGTAGTGAGCCAAAGGGCTTTGCGTTCGTGGAGTTCAAGACTGAGCGCGACGCAAACGACGCTCGCGCCGGACTCGACGGTGTGCGCATCGACGGCCGCGAAGTCCGCGTCGTGTTTGCCCAGGAGCGCCGCAAGACCACTGACCAGATGCGCGACCGTGAAAAGACGTACGTCTTTGTTGTTGCTTCATGGCTGTGCTTCATGGCTTGTCTTGGTTACCTAATATTCTATCATTGCTATCTATCTACAAGCCGCTCTCGCTCGCGCTCTGCGTCCCGTGGCCGTGGTGGCGGTCGTCGTGGTGGAGGTGGTGCCGCCAACCGCTCGCGTTCCCGTGACCGCCGTCCGGTGGCGCGTCGCAACTCGCGCTCGCGCTCGCCAGCAGTGAAGTCTCGCTCAGGATCACGCGGCCGTTCGCCTGCCAGAGCCCGCTCTCGCTCCCCGCCAGCGCGCTCCCCGCGTCGCTCGCCGCCAGGTGCGCGTTCCCCAGAGCCGCGCTCGCCAGGTGCGCGCTCGGCGTCGCGTTCGCCTTCGCGTTCCAAGGACGCGCGCGATCGCTCGTTCTCGCCACCTCGACGAGACCAGCGCTCGCCGTCGGGATCTCCACGACGCGACGACCGAGATGACTAAGCGCATTCACATGGACGCGTACGCGACTGTGAATCTACTCTCCAAGCAGCTCTTCACCTCTCCGTACCAGTTAAGTTCTGAAGACTCACATTTTCCCAGCTGGGCTCGCTCACTTTGCGAAGACAAACCAAGATCTAATCCAAGAAACAGGAAAAACGATGCGAGGTATGTAACTGTGTGTATTATGCCTGGTGTCTCTCGAGGAAGCTTTCTAGCCACACGTGATGATGTCCGCCCAGCGTAGTTTTTTCATCGACACGATGCGCAGCCATGTGAAGCCGTCCCAGTTCAGACTGTCCGTATGCTTGAGCGGAACGAAGAAGATGCGGTTGGAGGTCACGCAACGGATGACAGCAACCTGCGTCCTCGAGAAATCCAATTGCCAGGTGAGATACACGATCGGGTCCGTGAGCATCGCGAGGTTCATCAGGTACAGCATGGCCTCGGTGGCTTCGAAGCGGTCGCGGAGCGAGTCCGTTGATATCGCCAAAGCCGATGACAACGGCGGCGATGCAAGTAGTGACGACGGCGATAGCTCTCTCGTCAGTGGAAAAATGGCCGTCGGCACTCGTCGTTGCAGGAGCGCGTTCTCGATGCGGCCGAACTGGAAGAGGTCGTCGTTCCAGCTCACAGCGAGCACGGTCGTGGGCCAGAGCACGCCCGCGGTGAACGGCGTGTACGAGTGCGATTTCCAGAACACGAGCTTTGCTCGCGGGTACAAGCGCTTCAGGAGGATCGAGCACAGTGTGGCAAGCACGATGAGAAAAGTTGCCGAGCACCCAACTGCTTTCAAGTCGAGAAAGATCCCACCCAGTGTGGATTTCCCCCCACCACCGTAAGTTGAGCCGAGAAACGACTCGACCAGCGGATGCATTCGACTGAGCGGACCGACTGGCTGGATGTACGTGATTGGAGTCCACCGGATCGAGATGAAGCGGAACTGAGACACGATCGTGAGCGACGAGATGAGCGCGATCGAGAACTGCGGCATGCCCGAGATACCGTGCAGCGGACTCCAGCTGCGCTGCGTTGATAAGAAGACGACCACATGCGCTGTACTGGCGAGCACCCATACGTTGCGCATCTGAATGGAGCTCACGGTGACGAGCTCCATGACATCGAGCTGGAGGAGGCCGTTGAACGAGTCAAACTTCTGCGCGATAAGCTCGTACACCATGGGTGAGTCGATCGCATGAGCTATGAGGTAGCAGGCCAGCGGGAACGCACTCCCATATATGATCACCTGGCTCGGGATCTTGAAAAACACGCCCAGCGCTGCCCGACATGTACGGGAAAACGACTGCGGCATGGCTGGTGAAGAAGGGTGTTCCGCGCGTCCAGCTACTGCAAAGTAGCAGCCCACGTAAAGTGCAGCGAGTCGAACCCAGTAATACGCCTGAGCGGCGCCTCGCAGTGTCGCGACAATCGAATGCCACTCGCCAACGTCGGTCGCAAAGGTCTCTCCTTCGTAGCGATACTCGTCAACCAGCACAGTCTTGCAGCTGCTGGCATTGTCGACGGCTGAGCATGAGCGCACGCGGAAGATTGTGACGACGTCAAAGTCTCGTTTCCCGACAAAGACGGTACCGCCGCGATGGATCGCGAGGTCTTTGCTGCCTTCGATGAGTAGCATGTCGACGGTCGCGTTTCGGTATTCTGCTCGCAGTGCCTGCAATCTTGCTGCAGCGTGGACTGACACGCGTCCAATTGCAACGCAGTCTGGGTCATCTGGGCGACACGATCGGCTGAATGTTGTCCACAAATCGTCGCAAAAGTACGGACGGAGGCCGCCGTATGCGGTTTTCGAGCAGAGATCCGCCAAGGTGTCGGTGCTGTTGTCGCTGAGCTCGTCACTCGAAGAAGAAGAAGCTGAAGAGAGGAGCTCTGGGCTGTAGTACAGCGCCTGGCAGGTGCGCCACAGCGGTGTCGTGAAGATCCCCGGAAGGAGGTAATGGTGAATCCGGTCGAAGTACTCATATCGTGCCCTGAGAAGGACCGTGACAGGACCGCTGTGCTGCCAGCGCGACTTTGCCTCTTGAGCAGTGACGTTGCTGCGCACGGCGTCGGCAAGTGCGTCCAGCATCGTGAACCCAATGGCAGGCGAGATCACGTCGCTCGGACACCTACCGCTGCCTCGATAGAGCACGCACTCCGGGAACGCCGACACGTGCAAGAAATCTGCGGATGCGCGCATGGCGAGCGATGTCGTGTCGTATTTGTAGCTCCACTCAGCGATGTCTTCGGCTGTCGTCACAATCCCAGAGTGCGCGTCCTTGTAGAAGGTGTTGACCGGGTACGCGTATGGACCAAAGTTGATGTACACATTGGGCTCGATCGCTTGGTAGCCGCGCAAATCGCTAGCGCTGCCTGTGCGGAAATAGTTGGAGAGCAGCCATATGTACGCGAGTGTGGACATACAGCACTGCGTCCAGGAGAAGCGTATCGTGGAATCGGAGATGGGAGCACCAATGCTTGGTAGTAGAAAAAGTTGATCCGTTGCCTGCAGTTGAAGAGGCTGCTGCCGCACTTCATGAAGGCGAGGTGACTTTAAGGCCACCATTTCGGGAAGCAGAGCGCCCACGATAGCACAAGAGAGCCGAAGACCACGTGCTCAACTGATCCAGCCAATTCGAGTATGAAGATGCAAAAGTGCTGACCTTCTGGGTGAGACAAAGCGAGCCTCCAAGGATAGATGGAGTGAGCCAAATGCGTCTGCAAAGCCGACATTAGATACTGAAGTGATCCATTAGAGTGAGCACAGTCCCTCATACACCTGAAACCAGCAGTGCACAGATCAGGTGACGCGGTTTTCTACAAGATCTCTTGGACTCTGCTGAAGCTGTCTGGCTTGAGACCATAACCTTTATGCATTCAGTGACCTTGCGAAAGGGATACTGGGATCGGGCTTAGGAATTCGTCGAAGCTAAAAATTGGGGAACAGGTGTTTCCACACTGGTGCCGCGGCTCGAGTTTGTGCAAGTCGGTGTTGTGCGTGCACGTTTCCGTGCTCAGGCATATGGCTGAGGCTGCGTGTGTCAGAGCGGAAATTCCAAAAGGATGACAGGTACGTTATTTTGTTGTTTGAGGAATCGACCGCTGATACGTGCTGATGCGTGTGTATTGCTGTGCTGAAGCGCAAACAACAGTCCGATACCTAAGTGAGTGAGCTCTTGCATCTACTCTTCCTACCCGCACGTGATGATCTCGGACCATGACAGTTCTGACGCAACGACGGTCCTTTCAAACGTGAAGGTGTCCCAGCTGAGCTCGCTATGGTGGGATATGTAGGTCGCAGGCACGAGGTACACGCGATTTGTTTTCCTGGATCGGCAGTAACGAAGGAGTGTCGTTCGTGAATTCCATCGCCACGAGAGGAAGACGATGGGGTCAGAGAGTAGCGTCGCGTTCATGAGGTATGTCACGGCCTCGGAGCCTCTTGGCCGATCGTCCACTGACTGCATCTGATTCATTGGGATCAAGAGACTTCGTGAGGAAGAATCTAGTGGTCGTACTGGATTTGTCTTCGCAAGAGCTGACATCCACAAGACCCGCTCGATCTGAGCGAACTGGAAGACGTCGTCGTTCCAGCTTACAGCCAGTGAGGCTGTTGGCCACAAGACCCCAGCCGAGAGGGGCGTGTACGAGTACGACCGCCAGAACACGAGGTGGAAATGCCATCGTAAGTATGCATACTGGAGTAGGAGCCTCATGATCCCGCCCACGAAGAGCAACGCGATCACAGAGCAGCCGACAGCCTTGATGTCCATAAAGATACCCGCTAGATTTGCCTTCCCAGAACCGTCGTTCAGCCCCAGTTGGGCCTCGAGTGTGGGGTGCAGATGGGAGACAGTGTCGACAAGCTGGATCGATCGCACGGGCGTGTACCTGAGCGACTTGTAGCGGAATTGGGAGATGATCGTGAGTGACGAGATGATCGCGATCGAGAACTGCGGCATCCCCCAGATACCCTGGAGAGGTGACCACGACCGGCGCTGTGTTGTCGCTCGAACTGCAATGTGTGCGCAGCCCGCGAGCACCCACACATTGCGCATTTGCACCGAGCTAATAGTCACGAGGTCCCAGATGTTCAAGTGTAAGAACCCGTTGATCGTGTCGAACTTTTGCGCCAACAGCTCATAGACAATGGTCGAGTCGATGACGTGGGCCATGAGATAGCATGTCAGCGGGAACGAGCTGCCGTAGATGATCACCTGGCTCGGGACTTTGAAGAACATGGAAAGCGACAGCCGGGCTTTCCTCAGTCTCGAAACTGGCGGCGACGACAGCTTTGTTCGGGCAGCAACAGCACAATGACAACCAAGGTACAGTGCAGTCAGGCGGATCCAGTAGTACATTTGCGCTGCGGTGCGAAGTGTTGCGACGATCGGATACCAGGCGAGCGCGTTGGTTGTGAAGGATTCGCCTTCATAGCGGTAGTCGTCGACGACCGTGGTGAAACACTCATTCGAATAACTGTCACAAGTCCGGACTCGAAGGATCATGACGATGTCAAAGCCTCGCTTGCCGAGGAAGATGATCCCACCGCGGTTGACTTCGAGTCCTCTGCTGCTCTCAAAGATTGTCAGGTCCACGACCGCCTCAGGGTACAACGCCTTGAGTTTGGCGAGTCGCTGCATCATGTGCAATGACACACGTCCCACTGCTAAGCATTTCGCTTTGGCTGGGGGACACGAGCGGCTGTATTGGGTCCAGAGCTCGTCACAAAAATGTGGACGCACCCCAGCATATGCCACGGAGCAGACGTCCAAGAGGTTGCCTCCGGGATGATTGCTTCGGCTCGCTGCGGTCTGCAAGAGCTCAGCACTGTAGTGCAGCGCCTGACATGTTCGCCACACTGGGACCGAGAAGACCCCTGGGAAGAGGTAGTGATGGACTCGGTCGAAGAACTCGTAGCTCGCCTTCAGCACCAGCGTCTGCGGCCGGCACTGATCGCATTGGCTCTTCCCAGTCACCGTCACCGTCTCTGGAGCTCTGGACTGAACCGCATCGACCACCGAGTCCAGCATTGAGAAGCCTGTGGCTGGCGTAAGGAGGTCTTCTGGGTTCGTCTTCTCTTTATAGAGCACGCCTTTGGGGAACGCTGAGACCTCGAGGTATTCGGCGAACACGCGCATGCCAATCGAAGTAGTGTCGTACTTGTAGCCCCAGAGCTCATTGGGGCTGTCCGCAGTGACGTTTGTCAGATCTGAAGCGCGGCCGAACCTCGTGAAGGTGTTGACACCGTAGGCATACGGTCCGATGTTGACGTACACATCTGGCTCCAGAGCTGTGTAGCCGTCAAAGTTGCTGATCGCGAGCCCCGCACGGAGGAAGTTGGAAAGTAGCCACACGTAGGCGCAGGTAGACATGAGGCACTGGATCCACGAGAAGCGGATCAACTCGTCGGAGATTGGCTCGTGGTGATCGTCACCTGAGTGGGCACCAAAGGCAGTTGGCCGTCGACTCGGCCTCCTAGGTTTCGCTCCGTGAGTACCGAGTTTATTGGGCGCGCTCTTTCGCGACGGACCGACCGTCCACTTGATGGGGGAATTGAACGGAACCACTGCGTTCATGAGTCAGTTGGTCTGGCGTAAAGAGATACAGAGTTGCTGCTGTTGAGAGAGATAAGAGAGAGCTGCTGAGAAAGGTGGCCCTGACACCCAGGCAACCGCTGAGTGCGATGCTTTTTCTCTCAGTCGCCGTCCTCCCATGCTATCTTTAGCCTAGATGCGATGATGTGCTGTGCGAGAGAATACCTAATATCAGGTACCTTTGACGCAGGCGTCAATTCTCCACATTTGTTACGAAGACGCACGCGAGCGAGAAGATTTCAAGCCCGAGACCAAAGAACAGGCAGCTGAGCTCCCAACATTCTCTGATCGGATTCTACATTCGGGTGATCCAGAGTTCGCCATTACTTCCAGCCAGCTTCGACGATGGAGCAAGTTGTTGGAGCCTAGCGGTCTTAGCGACCGATCTCTATTCAGAACCAGCTTCTCACCCGCACGTGATGACATCTCGCCAGATCAGCTCGCTTGCGAGAACTGTGCGTTCAAGAACAAAATGATTCCAGTCGAGTTCCGACCTTCCCAACGTGTGGATGCTCGGGACCAAGTACACCTGCTGGGTCTTGGTTGACCGGTAGTACCCAATCGACGTGTTCGACAGACTCCATTTCCAGAGCAGGAACGCGAGTGGGTCGCTGAGCATCGTGATGTTTGTGAGGTAGAGCATGGCCTCGACGACCTGTGGTCGATGGTCTAGGCTCTTGATCTCGACCGGCCTCGACGTATGCTGCGTGATGGACAGGTTCCCGGTCAGGCACATGGACCTCCTCGAAGGTTGGATCTTGGTCCTGAAGGACGGGACGCGCTTGAGCACCGCGCTGCCCACTTGCTGGAAATGAAAGAGATCGTCATTCCAGCACACTGCGAGACAAGTCGTGGGCCAGAGCACCCCGGCCGACAGCGGTGTGACCGAGTGCGAGCGCCAGAAGACGAACTTGATGGTCGATTTCCGATAGAAAACCTTGATCGTAAGTGTGACAAATCCCACCAGGAGCGCTAGGACAGCCGCCGAGCAGGTCATGGCCTTCAGATCCAGAAAGATCCCGCCGAGCGTAGACTTGCCGCCACCACCACTCAAACGGGTGAGCAACTGGATCACTGGATGTAGCCGCGAGGTGACATGCACAGCCAGGATACTCCTGATGGGCGTCCACCGCAAGGATATGAACCGGAACTGGGAGAAGACCGTGAGCGCCGATATGAGTGCGATGGAGAACTGCGGCACTCCCCAGACCCCACGCAATGGCGTCCACCCTCGCTGTGTGGCCACCCGCACGAGCATGTGGACAATAGTGGCGAGCACCCAGAC
>JAASFV010000528.1:0-19814 GCA_023334015.1 Globisporangium paddicum
CCCCCCCCCCCCCCCCCCCCCCCCCCCCCCCCCCCCCCCCCCCCCCACAATTTGGTGCCCTTGCATGTGTGTCATTTGCGCTTCATTGTAGCCTATTGTAGCATGCTATCAATCTTTCTGGCCTCAAGGGTTTGGGGCCGCCGCGAACGCCTTGCGTTTGCACTGCACTTGCATATGATTCACATCCTTACACTGCTTCCGAGTGCTGTTTGACGCTTCGCGGCCTCGGATATACCCTTTCGCGGGGCATTTGATCTTGTCCTTGTGCAGTGTTGCCTGGGGCGCGCTCATGATATTTATTCCTCTTTTGACTGGATTATGCGTATTCACAGCTTGCCCTCAGCAAATATAAGTGACTAAACCTGTGATGCCAAGGGTTGTCTCAACCAGAGTCGCGCTCGCGCGGCCATGCGTGAAGACGTACGTGCACATGTGGATGCTGATTTCAGAAGTATTAGTGCTGATGATATCCAGTAGTCGAAGGAGATATTCCCCAGGGTGGCCGTCCGCAGGAAAGGCTAGCGCGATTTACCTCCAAGTGTTCAAGCCACAGTTGCAGGCATAGCATGCAGCATTTAGTTTGTCTTGGAGAGCTCGTCGTCTGCTAATGCAGTGGCTTGCTAATTGCTCTTTTTTGGCGTGCTCAAGTGCACACCAACCTGCAAGCAGACAAATCATTCGCGCAGCACCTCGAGTACAAGGCTTACAGTATCGCGATTGAGATTTATAGTCAGTTGCAACGAACATTGACGTGTTCAAGCACCCGCTGCGCTTGGTCGCAATAAACGCCTTTGGGGCCTTTTCGTCGTCTTATTCGTGCGTGAATGAGGCGGCATGTTGTTGGTAGCCCATGTACCGCCATGTGGCTGGATGATTTTGGTCTTAGACGTTTAAAAATAGTGTGCACCGCATATAGTTTATTTTATGAAATGGGCCACCATATATATACTGTTGGATAAGCTGATTGTCCAGTGAGCCTTTTTGGTTTGGTGTAGAATAACGTCCGCCGACATCCAAAGGGACATGTGTGCGCCGAAGGCAACCCTACGCGAGGGCAAGCCCAACAGCCCTGCCGAAGGGTTTATCAGGAATACAAAGTGCCTTACAGACTCCTGAAGCACTGCAAGGATGTGCATCAGATTCGCGTCGGGTACAAATGCAAAGCATTTGGTGCGGAAGAGCGACAGCGCCAGAACAGCGAAGCTAACAAGCGCTACAGGGAGGGGAAGAGCGCTGAGGCTGCCATAGAAGAAATTATGACAAAACGCAAACCAGACACCTACCGGAAAGACGAGCGTCGCGATGGGTACCAACGACCTGAGCCGCTACTGGCAATAGAGTTTTCGCTTGCGCAGACCTGCACCAAAAATATCTAGCCACATGGTACACTGGTCAAGGGGTGACAAGCCCTCCCCCAATGCAGCACGTATAAGATTACGCTGCAGAGCGGATTCTTGGACGGAACTCGCCAGCCGACTTAGGAGTCGAGTTGGGGAGGTTCATCAACCAAAACGGTGCAACCTCTAGCTTCGCAAGAAGTGCGAATTTGTGGAGTGTGTCACCCGCAAGCATAATCTCTGCTTCATGGTCACAAAGCGTGTAAAGAGTGCTGAGAAGCTACACACCACCTACTGATGTTCATACACAATGGACTACCCTAGCGTCAGGAATGTGCGATGGGCACACCAGCAGCAGCTCATGTTGTCGGCATCCATCTCGACGATTGGCGTCCTTGGATGTGTAGAGCTGTGCTTCTTTGCAGCCTCTTGTGGCACTGCCTCGGTGTTTTCCTCCCCCTGTGGTGCTTGCTGGCATCGCCGTTCTGGCGCCGCTGTTTCCTGTATCGTACGCCTTGCGTTTGCACTACTCTTGAATATAGTGCACGCCCTTGCACTACTTCTGGGGGCTGTTTGGTGCTTCCAGGAGCCAGTGCAAGGGCAGTGCAGAGTGCGCCCTTCTGCGAGACAGTTGAACTTGCCCTAGTGTTGGGTTGCCTGAAGCACGCTCATGGAGTTTTTGTCTTCTTTCTGGGTTTTGCGTTGCCAAATTTTGACAAAAATGCCAAAGTAAACCCTCTCTAAAATAATAGCCTTTGGAAAACACTTGCATGTTTATATTATATTATAGATGTATCATCCCTTTTGATCCATCTCACACATTCGTTGAGTCAATCATCAGATACACTCCCATGCAACGCCTCGCGCTCGGACTCCGTGGCTCGGCTCCAGTAGCAGGCGCTCGCCACCACATCGTTGACACTGCGTACGATGACGACGATGAATACGAGAACGAACAGTCGAAGGAGCAGCGCTGGCGACGGCGCTACAGCAACACCAGCTCCCCCGACGCTGTCCTGGGTTCACGAGACGCCACATCGCGTCGCCAAGTGAACCTGTACACGTTCGACGCGCAGAGCTCGCGGCGCTCGGCGTACGTCGAGACTAAAATCGGCGGACACCCGCTCGACCACAAGCTCTTCTTTTATCCGGATCGACAGCAGATCCGCCAGCCGTTCAAGACCGCGGCGGTCGGATTGCTCAGCGGACGGGCCTCATCGCCCGCGTACCAAATCACCAAGCACGACGTGCTCGCCTATGCAGCTACGAAGATCGGCGGACATCCGCTCGACCACCTGCCGTTCATCAACCGCGGACAGCCGTCGCGTCCGCTGCTGGGGTACGTTCCAAGCCCAAAGCCCGTGTTTCATGCCGCTGGAGCTCTTCGGTCAACAATAGCAGCTGCGCCGTTCATTGGCCGCATCCCAGCGAATCTGTACGACTGCAGCCGCTGTCTGCGCATGCGCCACTCGCCACGCGTGCAGTTGAGCTGCGGTCACCGCATGTGCGCATCCTGCATGTCGTCGCGGACGATGAATCACGTCGAGGCGGGCGAGTTCTGCTTCCTCGAGTGTGTGCAGTGCCAGACGCTCGTCGCTATCGAGACCATCGTGTTCTCAAGTCAGTACGCAATCCACATTAACGCGCCGTCTACAGCAACACTGTCAGAGTTCATACAACGCAGTAACGGTGCAGCCATGAGCAGCGCAGTGGTCGGATCGTCACCCTCTGCGCAAACTAGCGGCTGGAAGTACGGCGGGATCGTTGCGATGCTGGCGTTCGCCGCCAAGAAATTGTATCCCAACGGGCTCAAGCAGCAGCAGCTGAAAGCAAATATTGCCGTTGTCAATAGCGATGCCGATGCGACCTCCTTTCTAGACGACGTGGCTGCAGTGGCGGTCGCTGCGGTCGAAGACTCGGTCGAGAACGGTGCTGTGAGGTGGCACAAACGCGTCGCGGGTCTGAAGTCCCCGTCCAAGTTGCTCAAGTACGAGTTTGTCAAGACGTTGGGCATCGGGAATTTTGCTGAAGTGATGCTCGTGAAGCGCCGCCACCGGTCAGACGGACGAGACTCGCTGTCCGTGCTCAAGGAGAGCGACAAGCTGCAGGAGGCCGTGAATGAGATCCACATCCTCTCGCGCATCCGCAGTCCGCACGTTGTGCGCATCTTCCAATACTTCATCGAGGAGGTGGGCCACCGCCACTTTGCGTACATCGACATGGAGTTCTGCGACCGCGGAGACCTTGTGGCGTATCTCAAGGACAAGGTAGATTTGGGATCTTGTAACGAATGGCTCATGGAGCATTGCTCATTTCATTGGTATCTATTGTGCATGTATGTTGGCGTGTAGGGTGCACTGGACGCTACGACATTCGACTCGCTCTTCCGGCAGCTCTGTCTCGGGCTTCAGGAGATACACGCGAGCGGCATCATCCATCGTGACCTCAAGCCTGGGAATGTGCTGCTGACGGTAAGTACCTTGGTACATGACTGTTTGTTCCTGTGTAACTGGCTGTGCTCATCTCGAACATTATTGTTTTCTAATGGCAGAGCGAGGGCGTCGCCAAGATTGCAGACTTTGGCGTCTCTACGTGGCTCGAGAGCGACTTGCTCACCCACCACGCGGCGGGGACAGTTGCGTTCATGGCGCCCGAGGTGCGCCGCTACTTCCTGGGTGAAGACGTAAGCTACAACGCCACAGCTGACGTCTGGTCCCTCGGAGCGCTGGCGTTCGCGATGCTTACGGGCAACCCAGAGCCGCGTGTGGCTACGCGACCATGTAAGTGGATAATATGCGATAGCGTCTTTTGTAAATGGACACTTTAGTGGTGGACGCTGATGCTGAGTGTTTTGTTTGGTTATGCGACGCCGTGGACAGTGGATGAGCTTCTCGAAATGCTGCGCGAACGCGGCGTCCTGGAGAAACACGTGTCTTTGGTCGAGCGGACGCTGCAACTAGAGGCCAGCGGACGTGCAAGCCTCGCGGAGCTGCTGCTGATGTTTCCGTCCACGATTATCAATTCGAAGCTTTGACAGCAGAAGAGCAAGCTTGCCCCAGTCATTTCTCTATACGCGACTTGTATATTTATTGGCAACTTCTCCAATCCGATTTATGTGTGAGTAAAAATCCTGCTCAAGTGCGCTCCCATCAGCTCAGCTCAGTGGCCTCCCGTCGCGATGGGATTTGGTTGCCGCTTCTCTCGTTGCCATTGCTGAAGTTCGTTGTCCAACTTCTTGTTCGTTCGCTGTCGAATCGGCGATTGCTTGATGCGGTGAGTCTTGCAGAAGTTGGTTTTCGTATTCTCGTAGTCAAGAACTCGAGTCAGGAGCTTCTCAATTTCACTGCAAACGTCGTCTGCCGCGTCGGACTTGAGCGATACCATCAGCTCGTCGAGCTTCTCGGCTACATCCTCCTCAGTAGTGGCGTCGCCATCTTCCTCGCTATCACTGCCGCCGATCAGCGCTCCTCGCTTATCTTTCACACAGAGGCCCAAAGTCACCAGAGGGAAGCCATTAAGTGATTCAAACGAAGCTCTACGCACGCTCGCGCTGATACTCTCAGTGCACTCCCAGAGTTGCTCCAGCAGCTTCGCCGCTTGTCTTTTGTTCGCGTCCATTTCAGCAGCTCCAAGGGCGTAGAACGTGCACAATCTCTCGAGAAACAGTGGCTCCTCGTCACATGGGATTTTCTTCTTCTTCATCTTCAACGCGATGATCTTGAACACTGCGTAAAAATCCAAGCAGTCGGCCTTGCACAGAACCTCGATGGCATTTACAGCCATTGCGACAACAGACACGCGCTTGTCTTCAAGGAACGCTTGGATCTGGCTGATGTAGTCGACACCAAGCTCTGCGTCCTTCTTGGAGAGCGACTCGATCGTAGCCATCTTGACGAGATCGTACTCAGTGCTGCTAGCAAGAGAAGACTCCTGGTGCAACAGCGCTTCGAGGCGCGGATACACTCTTGATTCTCGTTCCCACACAACGTAGAGCAGCCGCAATGCCATCGGTTGCATGGATACCACGGAGTTCATGCGCTTGATGAGCCGGAGGATGATCTTCATCGTGTCCGTCGTCGCAGCAGCCAGCGAAGCGAGCACATAAAAGGATCTGCTCACAAACTCGGCGTAGCTGGGAGATATCAGTGCAGACGCACTCCCTGGTCGCTGGGAAACCAAAAAGACGACACTCGACACGAGGAGTTTTGTTGTCTCCGCGCTCCAAAACTTCTTCTCACGTAGAACTTGACGCTCGAAAGCACTGATGGCGTGATCCCGTAGCGCGCGCCGGCCATCATAAAGAAGAGTCCCCAGGAGCAACGCCAGCAACAATTCTTCAGGTTCACTCTCAGCTTGAACGCGTGACTTGGCGGTGTCAGTTAAAAGACTGGACAACCAGTTCACACACTTCTTTTCGTCGTCAATGAGACGCAG
Organism: Globisporangium paddicum; assembly: GCA_023334015.1. Taxonomy (NCBI): domain Eukaryota; phylum Oomycota; class Peronosporomycetes; order Pythiales; family Pythiaceae; genus Globisporangium; species Globisporangium paddicum. The sequence continues at coordinate 5,772 of JAASFV010000528.1, forward strand.
AAAAGAGTCCAAGTGAAGTGACTCGGCATCGAGCACATCTTCGTCGCCACTGGAAGGTGACTCACGAAGTGGGACGTAGTGTCGTTGGGATTTCATCTCCATAATCAGCTGAAGCAGCGGCGACGCCTGTTCGGCGTGAGTGGGGAGCACCGAGATGAGCGGGATGATGAGGCACTCCACCAGTACGCTGCGTCTCGGATTCGTGTCGTGCGTCTTGCCAAAGCCCAAGACTGGGCTGATCGTACTCAGCAGCAGCTGCTTCTCTAGACTAGTATCACAATTGGCGACAAGAACGTGCGCGCACGAGAACAGGAATTTGGAACTCCACAGCGCGTCGGGTGCAAACTCCGCGAGCTGCACAAGTGCTTGTAGCAGCTGCAGCACGCCGACTTGATGTGCCAGGAAGAACCGCACGCGCGCGACAATCTGCTCACAAGTCTTGGCGATCAACTTGGTCGACTCTGGCGTCTCCTCGGACACGACCAAGAGGTCCACCAACACGGATACGAGCATCTTGTACGACTGGTCAGCTTCAACGCGTTGCGGGAAGCGCTCGAGCGCCGTCACGAGAGAGCCCGTGATGGTGACCTTGACGTGTTCGTGTCGACTTTGCCATGCGATGCGCTGCAGAAGATGGAGCAGCGCCAGCTTTGTCGCGCACGTATCTGGTATCATCAGAGCACCAATCGCCGTGAGCTTTATGTTTGAGAATGTGGGTATTTAGTAGTAAAAATTGCGTACCTTCAGCGCCGACGAGGACACGGACGCACAGTGGGGAGATCACTGATAGCGCAAGCTGAGCCATGGCACTCGAGTTGGCGAACAACGGGCTACTCTTGCTATTGACTGCAGCGCACACACCTGCGAGCATAGCGTGATTACCGTTGAACGCGTAGATCAAAATCTCCTGGTACTGCTCAACCTGCTCAACCTGCTGCTGCGTATCGAGACAGCGGAATATCTGCTGCACCAACGCGTAGCCAAGGAACTCTGCTTTGCTCGCAGGCGTGGGGCAGATCGCCGCCGCTTGCTTGAGACGTGCGAGCAAGTCGCTGTGCGTGAGTGAAGATGCATGCTCCGCGGACGTGCTTGTGAGTCGAATGAGCTCTGTCACGTGCCAAAAGAGTGACAATAAACAGTCAGTGGGGGAAACAAACGGCAAAAAAGAGAATAGAGAGGGAGGAGAGCGCACCAGAGACGATGCGCTGTGTGGTCGCGAGCGAAGCGCTCGACACGAGGAGCTCGATGGACGCGTCCACGGCCTTGGCCAGAGCTGAAGCAGTCGCGGCGACGCGAAGCTGCTGCACAACACCCGCCACTTCCATTTCGCTTTTTGACATGGATAAAATGGTTTATTTTTCCCAATCGAGTATATCGGTTTACTGGTATACCGATATACACGGACAATTTTTTTTCTTTGGATTGCAACATGCCAAAATGGCATCACAAACCGGTATAAGATCGGTATTATCAGCTGTGTTTTTTTTCGAACGCAGAGGACGGAACAAACTGAGAATATAAAAGGGATACAACTACAGTTATGATGTCACCAATCACAACCAGTCATTTGGAAATGGTGGCAACATCCTCGCATCTGCCAGGTCTGAAAAATGTTAATGATCCTCGCAGACACAACATCACGGTTCGCCAGCCAACATTTAACAAGATAGCCACCCATAACAACTCCGATGTTTCACCATTCTTACAAGACTGTCTTGCAGAAACCACAAGCCCTCGAGATAGGTGACGTGAATACACGTGGCAACTCATCACTGGCAAGAGCCTTTGGCACCATCTGAAGAATCCAACGTGAGTGGCTATATCCTCTGTCGACGTTAGATCGTTAAAAAAAAGACGACTGGAATGGATCGTTTGCTCCATACATTTGTCCATACAAATCCTCTGATATCTTTACGATTTAAAGAAACCCTTTCAATTTGCATAAATCGCCTCTGGACTTTCGGTAAAATGGTATGCAACTAGTGAGGATTTCCCCCTCTCCCAAGAAGCGCAAGAGTCAGTCAGCTGGCCTCAACAGAGAAACTCCCACTCGGCCTTACACCAGCAACACACTAGAAGACCAGCAGAGAAGAGGAGAGCGACCTGGACGAGCGAGCGACTGACTGAGAGCCATGAAGAGCGACTTTATTGGCGGCGCCATCGCGGTGGTGGCGGCACTCGCCTCCATCTTCGGTGTCAACCTGCAAAAGTACTCGCACGACAAGGAGGAGCTGCGGGCCAACCCGCGACCGTACCACCTGCGCCCGATCTGGTGGGTCGGCATGGTCTGCGTCGTGGCCGCGTCGCTCGGCGACTTCTTCGCGCTCGGGTTCGCGCCGCAGACGCTCGTGGCGTCGCTCGGCGGCGGGTCCACGATCCTCGGCAACTGCCTCATGTCGCGCTTCTGGCTCAAGCAGAGCCTCTACATCACCGACATCACGGGCGTCGCGCTTGTGACGGTCGGCGTCGTCATCCTCGCGGCCGCCAGCGAAGAAGAAGAAGGACACTACAAGATGGACCAGATCTACAAGCTCATGGAAGCAGCGCCGTTCATCCTCTACTCCTTGATCACCACCGCGTTCGTCATGACGCTGTACTTGCGCGTGCGCCGCTCGAAGGCGCCTGCGCTGCGCGTCGCCGCGAATGACAAGGACGGCGAGGGCAAGGTCGAGGATTTGCAGATGAAGAAGATTGAATTGGCGGCGATCGCGGCGAAGAACAAGCAGGACGGCGCTGACGCGAAGGACGAGGAGGAGATTGAAGACGACCACGTGTCCCGCTCGTCGATGATGTCTCCGTTTCCATCACCGATCTGGGGCGACACCCTCTCGCTCTCGCCCCGTGGCCGCATTCCAGGTGAAGAAGATGATAACGACGAGATTGAGCACACGCTCGCCAAGCTCAAGAGTTTTTCGGACCGCAAGTACGAGGGCGAAGTGGAGAAGCATACTCTCATCATCGACCCGAAGCTGCCGCTGTACTGGGCTGCGATCTCTGGCACCATCGGTGCGCAGTCCGTGCTGCTCGCCAAGTGTGTCGCTGAAATGATCTCGTCGTCTCTCAGCGGGGACAACCAGTTTGAGTACTTTGGTACCTACGTGCTCATCGGTGGCATGGTCGCCACTCTGTTGACGCAGACCCACACCCTGAACATGGCGACGATGTCGGGCGATACAATGTCGTCGTATCCAGTGTTCCAGGCGTTCTGGATCAGCATGAGTAATATCAGCGGTGTGGTGTTCTTCCAGCAGGCGCACAACTTCACGTCGACCCAGTGGACGATGTTCCCGTCGGCGATTGCGTTCGTGTTGGTCGGGATCTACCTCGTCTCGAAGCACGAGAAGTTCGGCAATCGAGTGAAGTACTCTGTCGCCATGCCGATCAGTCTGAGCAGCCCTCGCCAGCATGACATTGTTGCCCAGTCGTTCGTGTTCCGCGTGATGACCCCTCAGAAGATCCAGGAGGATGACTATGCGCACGACGGCAACGTGGAACTGCAGCAGCTGAGCCCGCGGAGAGGAAAGCGATCGATTGATATCGTGTAGAAGGTTCGCTGCCGACTTCCAAGAGCTTCGAGATGGCGAGTTTGGCGCAAAAGTCCTTCGGTGGAAGAGGAATCTGGATTGGGCTCATGGCCAATCAATCGTGCGTGTGGTGGCGTTTCCTGTATGGTGCAAGCTCGTAGAGTCTTGCATATGTGTTCCTTCGATGCTAATGAAACTTAACCAGGTTCCAGAACACCAGACTTCTCCGCGTCTTTCTCCTCGCCCCGCCGTCTTGAATCCCATGGGAATCGCAAATATTAAATACTTCATGAACCTTTACTTTTCTCGCTCCTACTTGGTGTCCTATGTGCGTTCCAGGGCTTGATCACACGCATTTTCCAGCTGGCTCAGTGCAAGCAAGGCTTTCGCGTGACTTGAATCCAGCACGAGCGCTCTTCTCAGTCGCTTTTCTGCCTGAGATGTGTGCCCCAAGTGCATGAGCGCGAGCGCACAGTTGTACGCCGCCTTGGCGCTTGTGGGATGAATGCGCTCTGCGCGCTCGAAGGACGCGAGCGCCTCGGTGAACTTGAGCTGCATCATCAGCGCTGACCCGAGGTTGATGTGCAGCGACGCGAACTCGCGCCCAGTGGCCGGGATCCGCAGCGCAGCCTCGTACGAGGCGATCGCGAGCTCCACGTGGTCCTCCTTGTGGTGCACCAGGCCTTGCGAGTAGAGCGCTTGGATGCGCTTGAGCGGGTCCATTGTCAATATTGCGTCATGCTCATCCTTGCTGGCTTCAGGCAAAGCCTGGGACGGCGAAGCAGCTGAAAATGAAGTAGACATCGCACTCGGTGCTGAACTGGGCTTCTTGATCTGCGCTCGTCGCTTCGTGGTTTGTTTCTGGGGGGTGTTGCTGGATTTGGCAATAGCCCCCGCTCTCGCTGCTACGGCTTCGTGATGAAGCTGGGCGAAGAGTTTCCGTGGCTTCAAACTCGCGACTCCGTGCTCAGTAAATCCCTGTATCCTCTGCCTGCACACCGGCACCTCATGCCGATTGATCCTTCTGTCGCTGTCGGATCCGGCCAGCGTATTGCAATGGGATTTGGTTCTTCTCAGCTTGTTGTCGCGACAATTTCCAGCAGCTCGTTTCGATTTGCTGGCTTGCGACGCCTTCACTTGCACTGCTGTTTTCGTTTTCCGCGTCGCGTGACCACGCACGTGGCGCTGGATGCACGTAGCAGCAGCTGATTCACGTTCTTCCTCTTCTGCGTCTTTGGCGAGTATCGCGTCCTGAACCTGCATGTTCGAGTCCTTGTCGTCGTCACTGGTGTTGGTGACTTCATTTGATTGTGGGTCTAGAGATGGCAGCTCGTGCAGCAAATCGATCAACTCGGTGTCGGATTCGAGTCTCTCAGCGTCCACGAGTCGACTCGTGCTAGGCTCGCTGTCATCTGCAAAATCGTCCTCATACGTCTCTTCTTCTTCGTACGCGTCGCTTGTTGTTGAGCGACTGCTGATTGAAGCGTGTGACTCGCTCTCTCGCTTACCACTTAGTGTGTCGTCAAGTTTTAGACTCACTGATTCAGCCACATGAAAATCTGTCGACTTGCCAGTGTTTTCGACATCTTGGCCACCAGCGGTTGGCGCAAGCGAAGTGGGTATCCGCTGTGGTGGTCGCTTCTTGACATTCAAACGCCGGCGCAAGCCGTTTGCACTGGAAATGCCTCGGTTCGTCATGCGCTTGGACAGCGGGGAGGGCTCCACAAACAGTGGCGCGCCAGCGTACGCGGCGATCGCGAGTGAGTCTGAACTCAGATGGAGCGCTGGGACGGAGCTTCTCGCAGGCGACGACATGGGGCGCAGTTGGCCGATTGCAGCAGGTTCGATTCCGTTCGAGGCGATTTTCTTCATCGCATTTGACTTCGTAGCAGATAGTGTGGAGTGACCAGTAACTGGCGTTTCCAGCGTAACGTTTTTCTTTGCAAAATTGAGATGGTAGTTGGCACTCAACACAGGTGGCCGCGCGTCCGCCGCTAGTGCACGACGCAATCGACTGCCCGAACGACTGGGAACACGGCCTCTCTCCGCGAAATTTAAGACTTCACCTTCGTCGTCATGGGCGGCTGGGTCCAGCAGCGCACTTTCAACACGATGCTCCGGTTCTTTTGACAAGCCCAAAGAGGATGATGCGGGTCTCTGATGTAGGTGGCGAGAGTTTGTAGTTGAGTGTCCAGAAGCAGCGTGGAGGCGAGACTTGTGCGCGAGCTCCGCCGCCACGGCCTCGGCAAACGTCGCCTTGCGCTGCTTGGCCTTATCAGCCTCACTGTCCTTGTATGCACGTGCGTTCGCAGGCGTCTTGGACTCAGCGATAGCGTGCAGCAAAGTCGATGCCATCACCACGAGGCGCTCGTGGGCCATGTGCACTGACATGGCCTTTTGCAGAATGATCTCCATGTCGTTCTGCAATATAAGGCATACGCATGTTACCACACTGTCCACTGCGAGATAAAAAGATAAACAGCATACCTCGCTCATCGCGTACGCGTATAGACTTGAGTGCTCTGTCATAATCGACAGGATGCTGATCACACACATCTGAAGGACACCCAGTCATGCCGAATCAGTCTTCTTAGCTCACAATCACTCCCAAGGAGCGCAATAATAATTGATATGCGTACGTACCTGCAGCCCAATGTGGAAGCGGAACTCGCGCAGACTCGAAACAACCTCACGGATGAAGTTGGCGTCCACAAGCTGACTGCAGAGCTGCCCCTGAATGTGGCGGTCGTTCTCCGCCTCCGTAAGGCACTGGTGCGCCTCATGCAGAAGATCCAGCTGCTTGAGGATCTGCTGTCGCTGCATTCCCAGCTCCTGCACGAGCGAAGTCATAGAGCGTTGCTCCTGAGTCTCACTTTCCCCTTTATTTTCGTTCAGTAGTTCACCCAGCAGCGAGCGCGACGACGAGCCATTGGAGAGGACCCCGAGACGGCGGGTCGAAGTGCTCCCCATGCGCAGCGGCACGCCTTGCTCCTTCTTGCGGTTCGCGTAGCTGAGGTTGTTGGTAGCAGTGTTGCGATGCGGATCGAAGGGCACGCGACGCATGTCGTACAGATTGTAGCCCCTAGCCTTGGCCATGACGCTGAGCAGGAACGCGCCCGCTTTCGACTGCGGCACCGTCAAGGGCTCCGTAGACGTGGCCGAGACGTCTGCGTGCGTGGCTGAGCGCTCCTTGAGGAACCGCGGCCGCAGCGACTTGTCGTCGCCCGCCTCCATGACGCTCAGCGAGTCCGAGAGCTCGTCAGTTCGCGTGGCGACGACGACCGACGAGCGCCGCCGCTGGAACCTATTCGGCTGCGCCACGGCCGAGGCGACGGCAGTGGGGAGCTCGCTAGGCACTGGCTGTCGCTGGAGCTGGTGCGGATGCACGCGCTGCTGCTGGTCGTGTGTCTCGTAGTCTTCCTCGTCGTCGTCGGGCAGGTCCTCATCGACGCCCTTGGCGAGCGGCGCGCGTGCCATTTCCTGGTCGCGCACCTCCTCATACTCCACACAAGAGGAAATAAAAGCATGCGTTGTGCCAAAAATAGACTGTTAAAAAGGACACAGACTTGGCTAAAAGTGTGTGGGGATATTTATAGAGAATGCGGAATAACATGCACGTGTGGGGTGAGAAATCTACTTGGAGCGGTGCTTCTTGGACGACGACAACGGCGCAGACGAGCTGCTGCGCTTCTTACTCTTGGAGGACGAGCCCGTGGTGCCCGACTTACTGCCGCTGCTGCTGTTGCTCTTGGGTTTGCTCTTGCTCTTGGACGATGACGACGACGAGCTGGGCTTCTTGGCCTTCTTCACGAGCTCGTCCTCGTCCTTGGAGCTCTTCGTCTTGAGCTCCTCATTCTCCTTCTCCACCATGCGCGTTAGCATCTCGCCACGCTTCTGCAGCTCGGCGATCGTGCGCGACTTGAAGAACCAGTCGAAGCGGAACTGCCACGCCTTGCGAATTTCGTCGCGGATCTCGCTCCAGTGCTCCAGCGGGCCGTACTTGTTCATCATCACGACCAAAAACACGTCCTCGTCGAGGATGTACCCCTTGCTCTTGTAGCCGCTCGGGTAGTGAAGCTTCATGTCGCGCAGCGGATTGCTGTAGCGGCTGCACTTGCGCGCGAGCGCCTGCTTGACGACCTCATTGCGTTCCAGGCGCTTCTCACCTCGCTCGATCTTCTCAATGTACTTAGCGTAGTCCTTGAGCTCTGCATAGCGCTTCCAGAACGTGTCAAAGTACCGCTCCACTTGCTCCACATCCTTCGCGAGCACTTGCGCCACTTCCGCACAAACATTCACGCGGTCAGCGCGGCCGTAGCGCTCGCAGCTCGTGATAAACTGTTTGAGGTCGCGACGCGTCCACTCGCCAAAGCCTTCGCGCTCCAGGCGCTCGAGTTGCCTGGCATCTTTTGGGTCCATCTCCGTTTCCTCGAGCTCCTTCTCGAACTGCAGCGACTTGAGGTTCTCGTCCGTGTCCTCTTCGCCGCCCGAGTTGGACGCAGACGCGCCGCCGTCCTCGGCCCCACCCTCGCCCGCGCTCTTCTTCTTCGCGGGCTTTGGTTTGAGCCGCTGTTCCTCGCTCTTGGCCTCTTTGATGAGCCGCATGAGCTCCTTGCGGCGAATCTCGATCTGATTCTTCTTCGTGAGCAGCGCGACCATCACCTCCTGGTCAAAGAACTGGTAGTCGTGTACGACCGGCGTCTTGGGCACGTCGTCCTTCTTGACCTTCTTGGCCTTGACGATGCCCGCCTGCTTGCGGTAGTACTCGTCCTCATTGTAGTTCGCCTTGCGCTCGCGTTGTGGGAGTGCGATGAACGTCGACGGCAACACTTGGCCCGTGCTCGAGTCCTTCGCGAACACCTCGCCTTCAAACTCGTAGAGACTCGAGACGTTGTTTGCGCTATCGTCCGAGAGCGAGAAGTTCGCCAGGTTGTGTTGCATGTCGGCAGCAATCTTGGCCTTCATCGACTCGGTGCGCTCCTCGCCCTTGGCCAAAATCGCGTCGATGTCGTCGTCCGTGATCATCGAGCCGCGTGCGTTAAAGATCTCGTCAGCGCCAAATCGCACCATTGTCATGAGCTCGTCCTTCGAAAGCTTGCGGTTCTGCTGCGCAAGGCGTCCCTGCTGGATAATTGCGGCGTCCAGGTACAGTTTCCGCTCGGCGCGTTCGACGATCTTTTCCTCCACGGTGCCGTCCGTGATGAAGCGGAAGACGCGCACGAGCTTCTTCTGGCCGATACGATGCGCACGGTCCATGGCTTGGAGGTCCACCTGCGGGTTCCAGTCCGAGTCGAAGAGGATCACAATGTCGGCGGTCGCCAAGTTGATGCCAAGTCCACCGGCGCGCGTACTCAGGAGGAAGCAAAATTTGGTGCTCGTCGGCTCGTTGAACTCCTCCATCATGTAATCGCGGTCTTCTCCCTTGGTTGAGCCGTCCAGACGGCAGTAGTCGTGCGAGTTGTAGCGCATGTAGTCCTCAAGAATGTCCATCATGGACGTCATCTGGCAGAAAATCAGCACACGCGACTGCTGAGCCTTGAGACGTGGCAGCAAGCGGTGCAGCAGCGTCAACTTGCCGCAGTTCTCCCACAGGTGCGAACCTTCAATGTACGGTGGGCCAGGCTCCGCACCCTCAAAGAGGTACGGATGGTTGCACACTTTGCGGAGCTGCATCAAAATGTTAAGCAATCGCACGCGGTCGCTGCCACCGATGGCGTTCAGGTGCGTCGCATCGCGGTGCAGCAAGCGCATGTACCACTCGCGCTGCATCTCCGAGAGCCCCACATAGAGCTTTGTCTCGACTTTCGGTGGCAGCGAGTGCTCCACGTCGGCCTTGAGACGACGCAGGAGGAACGGTCGCAGTACCGTGTGCAGCTTCTTGATGACGTTCTCCTGCCCCTTCTCCTCGTCCACGTTGAACCACGAGTCGAAGTCCTCCGAGTCCGTGAAGATGTCCGGCAACAGGAAGTTGAGCAGCGCCCATAGCTCGTGCAGGTTATTCTGCAGCGGCGTACCCGTGATCAACAGGCGGTGTTCCACTTTGAACTCTCGCACTACCTTTGAGAGCTTTGAGTGCTCGTTCTTCACGCGATGCGCCTCGTCGATGAGCATGTACTTCCACTTGATCTTCTGAAGCACGGCCTTCTCGATGATCGCCACTTCGTACGAGAGCACGAGCGCGTCAAAGTCCAGCTTCACAACCGTCTCGCGCTGGGCTGCGCGCTCCTCTTTACTGCCCATAAACTTGAACGCGCGGATCGACGGGCACCAGCGCTTGAGTTCGCGCATCCAGTTGCCCGTCGTGGACTTGGGGACGATGATGATGTGTGGGCCTTCAATGCCGCGGGCCTCACGCAGGTACGCGAGCAGCGAAATCGATTGCTGGAAACGAACGACAGACTATGAATTAGAATCTACGAAACAAACAACGAAATGATAAGGATATGGGCGTTTACCAGTGTCTTGCCGAGTCCCATTTCATCGGCCAGAATACCATTGACACCCGAGTCGTGGAGTCGGATCATCCAGTTGAGCCCTTCCAGCTGGTACGGCTTCATGGTGCCGAACTTGATACACTTTGGCTGCTGCGTCACGCGCGTGAAGCGGGACTCATCCATCTCGGCCACGGCCTCGGCGTCTTCGAGCTCGCTGCTCTTGTTGCGGCGCGAATTGGATTTCTCCTTCGCGGCAGCCTTATTCTTCGTCATCTCTTTCCCCATGGTGCTCGAGCCGCCCATCAAGAACGACGTGAACACGTCCGACTGATAGGATCAAGACACAACGATCGTTAGTGAGGGGCGCCATGAATCAAAGTGACCAGTACTCTTTCACATAACGCATTGCTATTTCTGTTTCGCACCTGTGCCATGAGGAACGCCATCTTCTTCTCCCGCGCGGACTTCTTGCCCCACTCAGTGTCCTGCGCCAGGTTCTGCTTCACAGCTTCGAGGGACTTGGATTGCAGGTCTCGCTGTTGCTGCAGCACCGCCGCTTCCTCCTTCAAGAGTGCATCGCGTTCCTCTCGAGAGAGCAGCTTGGCGTCTTCCACGTCGTCCTTCGACGCGTCCTTCGAGTCGTCATCGTCAATATCAACGGCGTCTTCATCGTCGTCGCCCGCAGCCGCATCGTCATCTTCGTCCATGGACACGTCGCCACCCTCGTCCGCCTTCTTGGAGCCCGCGTCGGACACCGCGTCGTCGTGGGAGCTGTCGGCGGCGCTGGGGCTGCTGCCGCCGCTGCTGCTGCCGCTGACAGAGCTCTTGTCGTCGTCTTCGATGTGCTTCATGCTGCGCGTGATCCTTCCTGGCGCTTCCCCTCTCGCTTGAGCTCTTCGTTTCGACCGATCGCTTGGCTTTTGGCTCTTTCCAGCCACCGCGCTCGCGCCAAAAAAAGCGGCTTGGTACTGGAAAGATCTGGTAAAGTACGACTACATTGGCGCCAAAAGCTGTCACTACTGGGAAGCTTCTTGTAAGTACGGATTATAGCTAGCTCAAAAGTTTGTCTGATTTATAAGTGAGATTGAGGGCTATTTGTGACAATATAGCAGCACTAACCCACGCCATGTTCACAATTGGCGAGAAATCCTTTTCGAAAAGAATGACACGAAACGTTTATTATGGTAAATGCGCTCTATGCTTTCTTCTTGTGCTTCTTGCTCGTCTTCTCCTTCTTGGCGCCGCCACCACTGCCTCGCAGTGCGTCCATGATACTCGCCACGTCAGCGCTCGCCTCTGCGACCTCCTTGCGCTTCTCCGAGGCCTCGGCGTCCTCCTCCGACACGAGCTTGCGCTTCTTCTTGCTCTTCTTGGTCGCGTCGTCCACACTAGGGTCCTTCTTGCCCTTCTTGCTCTTCTTGCTCTTCTTGCCCGTCGCCGGCTCCTCATCGTCGTCCACAACATCCTTGAAGAGCGCGGCGATCTTGTGCTTCTTCTCGTACAGCGCCTCCCACTTCTCGCGGTTGTTGCGGAACTCAAAGAGGTTGCACGCGTTCATCACGAGCTGCGAGAAGTGGCTGCCGGCCAGCTTGCTCTCCACTTGGACGAGCTCTTCGACGACTACGACCTTCTGCGCGAGCTCGAGCTTCTCGTAGCACTTCATGACCGAAAACGCGCCCAGGCGGTCCATCGCGAGCGACCCGAAGCTGCCCACGAATCGCTCGAAGAGAGCTTCACGCACCCACTTGGTCTCTTCGCTCTCCGACTCCCAGATTGGCTCGATGACGAAGCGACTGCCTGTCGAGTCCTTGGCGAGCGCCACCAGCTGTGCGGTATTGAGTGCGAGGATGCCCTTGTAGAGCGGCGCGGCCCAGTCGGCGTATTCGAACTTCATGAGCTCGGCGATGAGCTTGGCGCCCATGACGTTCAGGTTAATCTTCGCAGCGCTGCCTGTCGAGAGCTGCAGGCCCAGCAGCGCAGACACAAAGTCCTTCTGCACTGCCTCGGGCTTCTTGCTCTCGATTTTCTTGACCGCATCCACCAGAAGTCCGAAGACCTCATGCTGCTGCAGCTTGAACTTGACGCAGAGCTCCACGAGGCGCCAGACGACGCCCGGTCGCCCCATGGACAGCAGCGTCCAGAGCGAGTGCTGCAGCTCCGCCAGCACCTCGACCGCGAGCTTCTCCGAGTTCACCCGTTGAATCGCGTTCTGCACCACATAGTTGGCGATGTTGTGCTGCGCGAACTCGACCATTTTCCCTTCAACGCAGCGGTGGAAGAGCTTGGCGAAGAATTTGTCGTCCACGGCGGCGAAAAGCGCTTCGAGGAAATGGCTCGTGACGGCGTCGCCCGCAAAGTCGTAGAACGCCTTCTTGCTCGCCTCTTCGTCGTCCCATCGCAGCACACGCTCCACGAGCGTCATCTTGCTTTTTGCAGGCGCCAGCTTGAGCGCACTGGCAATCAGCGGACCCGAGTTCGGGTCGTACATGAGGTTGAGGATCTCGTGCGAGTGCGCTGACATGAAGTTCATGAGGATTTCAGTGAACAGGTCGTCGAAAGTCGACGGGATCTCGAACGTGACCACAGAGCCGTCCTTGGCTTCGTTGAACGTGACGACGCGGTGCTTGCCCTTCTTGCCGCGCTTCTCGGCGACCAGTGGCTTGCCAGCGAGGACCGCGAGCACGGAGCGCATGACGTGGCTCGCACTCACGTCGTTCATGAGCGTGAGCCATTCGCCCTCCACTTCCTTTACCATCGTGATGATCAGGTGGCTCATCGGCGGCGTCTCCTTGAGTCGGTCGTCCTCGTCATTCGGGTCGTCTGTGGCCCCCTGCTGCTCCTTCTCCACGACGCCACTGGCTCGCGAGAGCAGGTTCTGGAGCACGTGCGACGAGTAGCGGTTCGTCCATAAGTGGCTAAAGTACCCGTGCATCTTGCTGAAGAAGTAGCGCAGTTGACCGTCGCTCATCTTGGGCATGAACACTTCGATGAGCTCGCCGGCGTGGCGGTCCGAAGCTGCACTCGCAGCGCGCGGCGCGAGCTCTTCCAGCACATTCCAGAGCAGCAGCTCTACTTCGTCCTCCGTGGTGTCTTCCGCTGGCTGCGCCATCATCTCCGTCACCTCTTTCAGGTAGGAGAGCGTGTCCGGCTCGAGGCGACGCGGACGCACGCGCCTGTTGCGTACACAATCAGAAACGGAGAGAAGACGAGATAAGTGTCATACAACGGCGGCAATAAAGAGAGCGACAGATGCATATATAGCACACGAACTCTGGTCGCTGGGAGACCGGTCGGTCATTCGGATCGGGCGCGTGCTCGTGCTGCTGGTGGTCGGCCATGATGGTTTGCTCACTTGCCAATTGACCCTTGGAGCTCCAAGTCACAAGTCACGTTCGTCCAGTCACACTAGATAAGCATACCGGTACTTATACCGGTAGCGGTAAATTTACGGCAGCTTATGTTGCTCTAGATTGCTGACCTGGACTTTGTATGATTTTTCTGACTTCCTGTTAAATCCTACAGCCAGAGTATAGCATACAACGTCCAAGTTAATCATCTAAAGCAACATAAGTCGAGTGTAGACGTAGCAAAATGTTGGAACGACATAAAAATATAAACCCCAAACCCCAAACAAACTAACATCCACCTCAGCAAAATCTAAAATCTTATTATTGTTTACCGGTTTTAAACGAATGCTGAATGGCCGGTTTTACAGTGGTGGCAGGAAGTATAAGATCACCTCGTTTTTTACGATGGTGACTCGAGCAAACAACTTTCTACGAATGTAATTACTGTTTCAATGCGCCTTACAAAGACCAATCGTTTGGCGGTCTCCATTCTCTGATCCGAGCATTTCCCATGTCACAATAGAAAATTACACCTCAAGCCCCTGGAAGGAGATATAAGACCACTCAGCTCCAAGCGTCCGATACTATCCCTGGTGCGTTGTTTCTGTCTCCAATGGCGTTTTATATGTAAAACACATGACTGACTACCATGTGTGCGACTTACAGAACGGGAGAAGAAGAAACCGAATGCCGAGGGGGACAACACTATCGGACTTCGAAAAGGGTCAGATTTCGGCC